>VNJQ01007691.1:0-225943 GCA_008042515.1 Drosophila truncata
GAAATCGAATGGCAAAAATGTGTGTTTCCCCTTTTTCTCAACAGGTCGGTTTCCAGAATGTTCGGAATTATTACTAAGAGCTGAGCCGGCTACTCACGAACAGAACGATAGTTCCAATGCGACTCATAAATCTCCAAGTAGAACGCAGTTGTTGAGTTCGATTAATACGATTAAAAAAATATGTTCCTGCCCATTTAAACATCTTAATTTATATTCAAATTGTACAAATGCTTTTAAGAGGCTCACATTTGGTGTTCCTAATTTTATTATAAATCTTATATTTGTGCCTTACACTGCTTTGCGACGTTACGTTTACAGCACTGCTTGTCTTACGTTAACCCGTAACCGTTAAGTTCAAATTTGTATAACCTTGAGTGGGTCCATGTTCAATAGATTTTATCGTAGTCGACAGCATTAACTGGCGATACGATCTAGCCATAATAGATAAAAACTTAAAATATAATATTAAAATTGTCAAGCATTTTAATTTAATTTAATTATTGTTGTTTTCCTCTTCCGTTTTATTTTAATTTTAACCGTTTTCGCATCTTATCTGAAGCTTTTTTAAATTATATTTTTAATATTTTGGTTTGGCGAGTGCATTGAATTTTGCGAACTTAGCTTTTTTCCGAATATACAAATTCAAGGACACATGACGTCAGCTAAACATTTTTTGTGCTTTGTGGGGAATTAAAGCTTGACTGGCATTCGGTTGCTGCCAACGCCTCTGCTTTCTATTTATTGAGTTCTTCGTCTTCTCTTCTCTTATGCTTTTTTGTTGGTTTCTTTTGTTTTGCGCTTTTTTATATTAAATATTTGCACAGCAGCCAGCAGAGCAATTTCTGATAAAGAAATATACACTGTGTTTGTGTTTGGCTTTGTCTCTCGCGATATCTCTTTCCAAATCTCACTTCTTCGCTCTCTTTTGCATTATCGTTTTCGCAAAAATTGTTTTGGCAAACAAAGTCAATCAGAAGTTTGTTCGCGGAACTAAAGCTTTTATTTAAAAGATACTAACTTATTCCCACAGGTTTCTTGCATATCGATTGAACTTTTTGTTGCGATAAGATAAGATTTAAATATCTCAACGAAGTTAATTTATAAAACCTTTTATGGCACTAATAAACTTTGTAAAAAATAATGAAATATATATATTCAAAATAACTCTTTAGTTATCTTTTTTAAATAAAGGGTAAAAATTTTTAAAATGGAATTTAAAATCACTTAAGTTATATTAAAAAACAGCTCGCCAAAATATTGAATATATTTTAAAAATTTATTTATATATAAATTTAAAAAAACAGCACTACTATATGCTTTTCAATTTGTCAAAATAGCATTTTTTCCGGTATATTCTGTACATATATGTATCTCTGTCGTTGTGTTTGGTCATTGAAAGTGTAAGGCGTCGACGTCGGCGCACGCATTTTATTTCCCAACCTCTCTAGAACGCACATTTATTATGCATTTAACGTTCCCCGCTGACGACTGCAACTATCGTTCCTTCCCCCTTGCTACCGCCTCTTGCTGCCATTTAAGATTCGCTTTCGCTTCCCCTTTTTTTTATTTCCAGCGCGCACTCTGTAAAATTTCCATATTGTTTGTCAACCGACCCGTCCGACGATAGGATTGCATCCCGGGATCGGGGCTTCTTGATTCTCGATTCTCGGTTTCGGCCTCTGAATCGGTCTCTAAATCGGATTCGGAGTTGGAGGCGATCAACAGCTCCGTATGCAGTCTGCATGCAAATATTGCAGTTCGCATCAGGATGCACTGTAAAAAAATAAAAAAATAAGGGTTTTAACTTTTTATTTGAAAAAAAGAAAATGAGCGACTACCTAAGCCAACACTCTTAATAATTATATTTTAAGATTATTTTGATATTATCGTAGACTACATACATATATTGAATGTTAACGTATACGTAAGATTTTCTCAGCAAAAATTACCTATTTTTATTGGTTTAATATTTATCTTCTTGAACTTTACATACAAGAAACCATTTTTAAATCTTAATTTTATGTAACCCTGCAAAGTATTGTAATTCCCAAATGTCGAGCCCGGTTTGTTAAAAAGGAAATATTTTAAATAAATTTTGAAATTGTATTTAAATTTCTATTTATAATAACTTGGAAATAAGGATTTGTAAAGCCCTATATAGTTGAACTATATATTTCCCTTAGTGCATGTCCCGTACAGGGAAAGGGAAAGAAAGGGACAGAGCAGAGCAGAGCAGGGCCAGGGCCCACAGATATCGTCAGAGGCAGCAGTTCAATCACATTGCACAAAAGTTCGAGGTCAGTTATAAAAATAAAATTATTTTCCCTCGCTCGCTCGCGCTCTCCCTCTCAGTTCTTTCGCGGACTCTTGGATTGGATGGGCTTGGGATTGGGAATGGATTGTATTTTTTGTTTTACATTAATTTCTGTTTGAATGCGACAAAATGGGTTTCTTTGTCTTTGGATAACTGGGCAGGATCGGGATAGGGATCAAATCATGGGGTTGCTTTAGTCCAGCTCCTGTTTCCTGCTCCTGTTATCGTTCCCGTTCCCGTTCCCATTTCGCTGGCTAAATCGCCATAAGGCACAAAGGCCATTGTTCGGGGACATTGCGGGTCATTCGAGTGGAAGTAGGCCACTGGAGTTCTGTGTAACTTGAGCACCGATTCGCTGATCGTCCGATCGGCGTTGCAATTGTGTAATGCGAGCCCTCCAAGCAGGGCATTGACTCCTTGTCTCAAGGATAAAGGAGGGACTTGATAAATAATCTCATTTAAAAGGCTTTTTTCCTGGTAAATTATTAAAATAAATAGAGTGTGAGTTTTAATATTAAATACGAGCTGATAACCTGGAAACAATAATTCAGTAGCAGCGCGCGCAATCATAAATTATATTTTTAGATAAATAAATTGTATTTAATTATTTTTTAAACTTAAATATGGCTTAAGACTTTAATGGGTTCATTTTTGTAAAAGTTTCTATTCTTTTCTTCTGTATTATCATAATATTTCAATAATATCTAACATATCTTTAAACTTTAAAATCTTTCTGTCGTGTTTTCTCGTATACATATATTTTCATTGATATTCTTCTAAGCCTGACTAGGGATTTTTTTGTTAAAAGGCCAGGGCCCAGCGCCCAGACAGTCGCTGACCGGTGGAATGCTGTTGAACTTAATTTCGGCTGGTCGGCCGGCCTCGCAATGAAATGAAATTTCGATCATTTCCAGAGAATTCATGCCACAGATTTCGGCGCGACGGTCGCGGGTCCTCGAACAGACCGAAAACAGACCAAGACAAACTAGTTGGACGGGCTCCCAGCTCCACCATCCTCCGCGAGAGAAGCGGGGGCCCCAAGGATGCCGGATCCCGGACTGCGAGACGGCGTCGCAGGCAGGTTCATTAACTTGTTTGCCCCGCCGCACGTTGCCGCATTGCCTCGTAGCTTTTTTATTTTTTTGGGTCCGCCGTTGCCGCCGCCGCCACCGCCGCCGTCGTCTTTTGCCAGCATCCGCGACGAGACAATAATGATCTTCGCTGGAAACGCGCGAGCCCCTTGCAACTCGTGGCACTCTCAGCTTCCAAAAGCTGGGATCTCCTTGCTTCTCCTTCTCCTCGCTGGCAGTCGAGCCGGTGGTGGTGATGGTGACTTAATTGCCGCACCCAAATGGCTGGTGAGCTGGACTAGGGATTAGCACGAAAAGTATTCGATTCTCAACCTCTGAGCTTGAATCTATGAAGAGTATATTGCTTGCCAAGAGATTTCAGTTACAGGTCTATTCAGGGGATTTCTGGGAACTATTGCACTTAGGTTTTAGGAAAAATTGAGATCATTAACATAATGTACATATATATTGCAGCTTAAATTTTGTTTATTTTTCTTATAAATTCTCTGGTCACAGAGTCTAGTTATTCGCAATCTGATAATAAAGTATCATTTGAATAAACAATACGTCTCAAATGGATATGTATTATTCGCAATATTAAATTTAGTAATTTTTACGCAAGTTGTCTGCTTTCTTTCGCAGGAACCTGTTTTTAGAGCGATCGACATGCAGATGGAAGCCCGGCGGGCTCTACCCTATGATCCTTGTGACATTCGCTCATTTTTCACTGTCGCAACTCGGTTTCTCCGATAAAGTGGAGCATATATATGTTCATATATATTATACTAGCCTCTGATTAATATGAATTTGTGGCCCTTCCGATATCGCTGCAACCTTGGCCAGAGTCATTTACACAGCAGGGTGAATCACAACCATAACACAGTATGGGCTTAATGGCATGGATAAAACTTGGATGTGACTAAGCATGACTCAAAGAAAGACTGGTAACATAAGGCACTATTGAAGGCAATAATAAAAACCATTTCATTAACTCTAAATAACCCAAACTAATTTCTGAAAAATATGCATCTTTAGGGAAATTTCATATTCCATTTAATTTAAACAAAGAAAAAGATTTCTCTATGAATAATTTCTATTTGTCATTTAAAGTTATAGAAAACCTTAGATCTTTTAATTTTTCCCTCTTATGTGAAGTTTTGTGAATTGATAAAACGATGACTGGCATTAACATTAATACAATACGCAATTAACTAAAACAATTAAATTCTATCGAAATTAATTGTTGATACTCTCCAGGAGCGTGGTAAGGCACTCGTATCGAGTGCATTTTCCCAGCACCGATCTCACGTCTCTCGTGAAGCGCAGGGCGTCCAGGAATGGCAGGAGATCAAGGAGGGCTTCGTCCTTATGTCCAATCCTATAGGATGAGATGGGGATACAGTTACCCACATTGAAGCTGCATTCAATATTGGAATTGTCCAGCAGCAGGACATTTGCCAGGTCAGGCGAACATAGCGATATATATTTGGCTTTCAGGCCAGCGACATCGATGGTGTTATGACGGTAAAACCTCTCGGTTAAAATTCCACGGTCATTATCAAGGAAATCTAGGATGGGTGAAGCATAATTCTCCGTTCCACAGGTGAAAACCACCAGGTTATACCACTTGGAAACGTAGTTCAGGAAGCGATCTACATGGGGACGCTTGTAAACGTAGACGTCGCCCTTACATTGGGGAGACGAGAGGACGAACTTGAAGTCGTGGGGCACGTTGGGTGGTAACTGACGATGATCGCCTTCTCGCTGAAACCAGGCCGTTATCAGGGTCTCGTCCAAGTCCAGCACGAGTGTCTTTTTGGGCACCAGCTGCAGGCAGCGTCGAGACACAGGCGTCAGGCAGTCATCGCTCAAGTATCCTATGGGCGAATAATCTGCATAGATCTTGTAGATCCTTGCCGCTGTCAACTTGATGAATCTGCCCAGCCTGGGCTTAAACAGGCATATGACCGCCAGCAACAGACCAAAAGTAGTCAGCCCATAAAAGCTGAAGGCAGGAGATTTTAGAAACTGCTAAATTTGCATTATAAATATATTACTTACACAAATAAAAATGAATCGCCAGTCATGGTAGTTTTTATTAAGATTTCAACCAGCTTATGACAAAATTTTAAACCATTCAACTAACATTTATCAAGAATCTAAGCTTAACGCAAAACTAATTTACTAAGGTTTTTCTAAAACTTTCCAGAATTTGAGAGATTGAAAATGATCGCCAGGGATTCCAATGAAGGAAAAGAAATAAGCTCCACCCCGAAAATGAAGCCCTTGACTAATGAATCACAGA
The DNA here is from genome assembly GCA_008042515.1 of Drosophila truncata. Classification (NCBI taxonomy): domain Eukaryota; kingdom Metazoa; phylum Arthropoda; class Insecta; order Diptera; family Drosophilidae; genus Drosophila; species Drosophila truncata. The sequence goes on from VNJQ01007691.1 coordinate 5,690, forward strand.
AAAATCGATCAATAAAACACTGAACATAAAATCTGAAAATTCAACTCATGTTTGGAATACCATTGATATGAAATTTAATACAAGGTAAGCATATAACTTATTAATAAATAAATTTATTTAAAAGCGTATAACAATCATAATTAACCTTACCTAAACAAGAATTCATTGCATATAATTTATTATAAGCTTAATTTAAAAAATTCAAAACGATTTTTGTGGCACCCCTGCGTATTCGTAATTTTTATTACGTATACGTAAATTAGAAAATATTTTTGTTAGAATTTCTTTACCAATCCAATATATTTTTCTGACTGTGTGGATATTCGAGGAACTTGTCTGGCTTACAATATTCCACTTACAGTGGGTGTTAAACGATCGGCAGTGCGTGTGGGTGACGAATGGGAGGGGGGCAGGGATAATACGGAAAAGGGTGCAGGGAGTTGGAGCAACGAAATAAACATCCAGGCGATGATGACGCACAGTAAAGCATATCAGGAAAAAAAACAAGAAAAGTTAAAAAATAAAAACGATGAGCAGAGAGTTAAAGAGCGAGTATAAATCATAAGACGAAGAAAATATTGAAACTTTTAAGACTTCAAAATAATGACTTAAAGAAAGAGTAACAACTATTTTGAAATCGAAAAAATTTGGATATTTTTATACTGAATTTCATTTTTGCATTGTTAACAAATACAGCAAATGATATCTTCTAGATGGTAAATTAAAAAGGAAACGATTTAAGCACTCAAAAGGTTGCCAAATGATTTCTCCTTTAAATGAGAAGTTTGTAGTTAAAACCATTCTTTTTTTTAAGCTATATCCAGTTTTCGGTATCTAAGGAATACAATATTTATTTAAAATATTCCTTGAAGCATTGTGTTTTTTTAGGTGCACAAAGGCCGCAACACTGACGGAAGTTCGCCAGCGATGTCACTCGTGTAAAATATTGCACTGGCCTTGGGAGCAGCACGCACAATGTGACTGCGCCGTCAAGACGATTAACAACGCACCACAGAATGCAACAGCAGGAGGAACAACAACATTTAACAAAAATACAGCCAGAAACTGCAAAAGGAAAAAAGTAACAACAACAACGGCAACTGTGACCATGATGCCGGCGGCGTCATCCAGAAAGGAGCACCATATTGCGCGCATCTGGAGGCTGCCGCCTGCACGCGATTGGGATGGAATCTTGCCAAGTAAAAATATTAATTAAATTAAAAACCCATTTAATAATAATTTTCTGTAAATATATCAACTCTATAAGATGCAGGTGTGTCACAAGAATTAGTTGCATTTTCATTATAAATTTTGTAGTCACCATAATCTTATATTGACACAGGTGGCTTGTTATTCATGTGCTCTGATAAATTATTTATTTGATATTTTTCTTTGGAAAAATAGCTAACCCTTTGAATAAAGTCCACCCTAATGGATCATCCCACTCATTAGGTTTTTTTTATTGTTTCTTTTCCAGACTTCGAGGACTGCGTTTTTGCGGTTTACTGTGTGGCGTCTGCTGGGTGTCAACATTTAACCGCATGTTGCTGCAATTTCCCAATTCGCACAAAAAATGCATACTTATGTATTTAAGGGAAAAATGAACTTGTGAGTCAGTTAAAAATAAATGGAATGAGTGGACTGTTCAACACCCGCATCCAGGCACATGCTTGGAAGTTCTTGGCTAGAGAAAATGTGTATAAATTCAAAATGGTTGTCATATTACAAGAAAATCGTGGCTGAGTTGATTAAAAAAGTAATACAAATTTATATGCTGTTGGAAATCAAAAAACAATCTTTAAGATTTGCGGACATAAGATAATTTTCTTATAAAATAAGTTTTTTTTATATTGGGGACTAAAATATATATATTTTTAATTAAGTTTAAAAAATAAAAGATATGTATCAAGAAGATAAATTTTTCTCCTGTGTACGCTTATCGCTTTGCTTATCTCGTTTCTCGCAATTGAACCTGAACCTGTAAACGCGATTCTGGCAGCTTTTTGGATACGAAATTTGACGTGTGTTAAATTAGCATTAAACAATAATTATTCTGCTGCTGCTGCTGTTGCTGTTGCTGATCTTTTTGGGCTTAGCTGCTTTTGTTGTTGTTGTGCTGAATGCAAAATAAATTGCGCATAAAGTTTAATCACTTTGACTTTGCACAACACATACAAATACAGGCGCACGCATATGCGAAAGCCCAAAAAATACAAACTCACATAACAAAAGATTCTTCACACAGACACAGGCGCATACAATATCAGTGGCAAGAACAACAACAACAACAACAGCAACAGCAAGAGCTCAGTGGACAGTGCAAAAATAAAATACAAAAATAAAATATAAAAAATAAAAAAAAAGTAGAAAGAAAGAGAGACTACAAGGCGAAGGCGACGCCAGCAACAGGGAGAGCGATCAGAGTCAACAACCTCCAGTGCATTACTCACTTTTAAAGACCGTGTGTCCTTCAACAAAAACTTTATCTCTGTCCCCCACTCGCTCTCATGTATTTCACTCACTCACTTGGTCGCTCGCGCTCTCTTTGGATGCTCGCCTCGTTTTTTACATTTTATAATTAAACAATTTTGCAGTCGTCTCGCCCTCGCAACCCCGTTACCCACCGCCCCCCTTGCCATACTCTCTCTTCGTCATCTTTTTCTGGACAAACAGAAACCCGAAAAAGTGAAGCTTGCTGCACAGTAAAAAATGTGATCACATCAATATTCAAGGCAGATTTGTTCAATAATTAGGTAGAAAAGTCATTTTTATATTTATAAAAAGTTCAATGGAGATTCTAATAAAATATCGATATTTATATCGATACAATATATTTCTATTAAATAAAAAACAATTTAAATTTTAAACATTAAAACCTTTTTTGATTTTTTTATAAGTGAAACCTTAAATTCTCAAATTTCCCTTTTTTAAATTTTTTGAAGAGATTAGTAAATTATGCTTTAAACCAAACTTTTTCCCTAAGTGGATATGTTTTTGATATTTTTTCTTGTGGTTCTTAGAGCTTTGCACAAGTGTGCAGAGAGGACTGTCTTGTATCTCTACTTTATCGATTCGGCTTCGAAAACTTTGTCGATTCTTTACCCGTTGCTGTTGCTGCTGCGCATTTTCGCATTTTGGCGAGATGCGAGATGAATAAACTTTTGTGCGCTTGCGTGACCTGTTCGCCGTCCCTGTCTCCCTCTTCCATGCTATCGCTTCCACGAGAAAGGAAGAGCGACTGCCACATCCGCTCTGGTCTGCATGTGTGTTAATGTCAATTTTTTGTGTGTGCTTTTTTCGTGGCTAATGTCATTGACTGCAATTTGTTAGCAAAATATTTCAACTGATAAATAAAATCTACATGATGCCAACGAACTCGGAGTCCCAAAAAACAAGCCCAAAAATTGCAATTTGCGCCCCAATTGAAGAGTAACTACGAGAAGGCGCGCGTGCGAGAGAGATAGCCATTCCGGGCGGACTCTCTTTCTCACACACACACACATACAAGAGCACAGGTTGGCAATGCCATAAACAAAGAATTCCTTTTGTTTGTCGATTCGTTTTGTGTAAATTGTATTTTTATTTTTAAATAAACAAGCGGCGGAGTTCATTGCATTCGCCGGAATAAGAATATAACAAATAAGCCAGCCACAATCAACAAAAAGGCAAAAAAAAAAAAACAAGAACGTCGACTGGTATACATGGCGTATAATTAAAGGCTGCGCGTGTGTTGAGAGTTCAAGTTAATTTATCAATTCTTTCTTTTTTCGGGACCTCACAATACTTGCACTCAAGTAGGGAGAGTGTGAGCAAAGTCAGTCGGAAGGTATGTACATAAAAAAATCAATCAACTGATTAATTGCAACAACAATCAACAATCTGGTATTTTGTTGCCAAAATTAACTTTATACATAGCTGGTGACACCATATGAGGGAACCATTATAAAACATATTTGCATCTTTTTTTTGTATAATTTACAATTTACAAAAGTAAAGCAGGTCTTTTTAATGAATTTTCTTGACTAAATATAGTAAATAACTTATTAAATTATTTTAGATAAAGTTTCCGTTTTGAGTGTGAAGTATGTTATGTACATATCTTTCTGATCGATCATCTGTTGCATTTATCAGATGGTGCTATATTTCCAGCCCGAGCATTGGATGTCAGTGCAGATCGGGTTACACTGCTAAAGTCGGTCAATAACTTCGGACCCCTGCACAAAACGTTTAGGCGTTGACCACAAGTGATCAAGATGTTCCTGTTGTTTTGTTTTTTGTTGTGCACTCACTCCTTTGGTAAACCCCGATCTCAAGTTAATGCCTTGGATGCCACGTTATTTTAGTTGACCGGTTTAATGACTCGAACTTAATTTGCGCCCTCGGAGAGAGGCTAAGAGACCGAAATGCCAAAAAAAAAGCCAAAAGTATGCGCAATAACAAGGCAGACAACACCCAGCGGCCAAGAAAAAACTCGGCTTGGACAGAAAGAGACATCGGCAGCGACGCGTCTGGAGGCTTACAATTGAGGTTGACATTTTAGCAGTTCGTAGATTTTTATTTATTAATTACAACGCTTGAGATTATATAAAATCAATCAAATGCCAGAGTTTAAAAAGTAATCTCTACGGTTTCCATGACCGCAATACGAATTTATTTAAGATTTCGTTAAAATCTTCGTCAATATAATTTCTTAATTTCTTTCTATATCATATACAAAATATTGTATCCCCAATAAAAAACTTAGTTTCCATTTTGAAAAGTCCTGTAAGTAGACTCTTAGAAGTAGGCAAAGATTTTCGTAATTGAATAATTAAATAATATTTTTTCCACCGCAACTGTACAAGGAGGAGATCTCTGCGTGTGCCGCGTGTGGAAGGGGGGAGTGGGCGGTGCAGGCAGCAGGAAGAGCTCAAAAGCGACGATATGTGTGTGTTTGTGAGTGGGTCGCCAAAAAACGGCAACAACAAGAGGGATCAGGGGGAAGCAGCAGACCAAAAGTAGAGAGAACAGAGGGAAGAACCGCAACACAAAACAGAACGATGTGCAAGTAACTCATATTGGAGAGTGCGTGTGTGAGTGAGCAGCGACTGCGAAGCTGGCAGAGAGGCTGCCATTGCCAGGTTGGGTTCAGTTTGAGGCTAAATCCAATATAAAAAGCCGCGATCGAAAGATGCAAAATGTTCATTCCGCCGCCGTTCGTTCGTTCCGTTCGCTTTACTTTGCTCGCATATAAAAAAGTCAAACAAAATAATAAAATGAAGCATGCGAAAGCAGCGATCGCAGCACAGCACACACACACACACTTAAACACACTCGCATTCGCAAGCCCACCACACCCATACGCATGCATTTTGGCGACGCCATTGCGTACGGGCGGCCATTAAAGCCGACTGCGCAGCCGACAGCGCAGCGGAGAGTATAAAAGCATAAAATCACTTCGTACTCTCAATTCAACTACAGTCGTGGCACAAACATTAAAACCAAAACTGTGCAAGTGTCGAGATCGGTTGCAGAGCTCAGAGCTTATATCCCTATAAAAAATATCCAGGACTCATACATTAAAAAAAGTTAAAATCCTCAACAAAAAAATAAATAAATACATCAAGTTCTAGTGAAATTCACAACAAAAACACAAAAACAGAATGCAGTGAAAGTTGGGCAATTAAAATAGAAATAAAAGCAAGCACAATCTAATCTAAAATAGCGAAACCGAAAAAGAAAAAATCCATTTCGAGCCCACGCGACGCGCCCCACGTCAAATATAAAACCAAAAGCGAACAAATTAAAGAAAAGAAAATCGAAAGTGTTCTACTGACATGGATTACTTTTTGCTACCCAAAACTACAAGCACAGCAACAACATTCAAGGCGAAGAGAAACTAGCGCTAGTTTTGTCTATTCAGAGAGGAGAGCGAAGAGTGAGAATGGGAGTATCTCTCCGAGGCCGAGAGCAAAAGGCCGGTCTCCAAAATAGAAAGCACTACACAGGGAAAACCATCTGACGAGCTCGTAAAGTAGCATACAATAAAAAATGGTTCATTTCTAGGTTTATATATTTTAAATAGCGATAAAAAGTTTTTCGATCAGTTAGCCCAGTTCAAGTGTACTTATAATTTACTAGTATTTCAAAGTCAATACTGCAAAGTTCATAAAAATTATCCCTATTATACCCTCTTTATACTCCAAAAGTTTAGATCAATAATAGAATTGCAAAGCATATTAATTATATTTTTTCACAACAAAATTTCAAATCCAAATAAGCAATCATTAGTAAAATTCCTTCAGTATTTTTTGGTTTGCCTCCATAAAACATTTTATACTGTTGACAAAACTATATTGCCCCCAGTTTGTTCTTTCTGTGTAGATTAGCGATCTCTTCTGTTTTGTGGTGTACGTGCACTTGGCCCAACGCTCTTCGTTCTCCGCTCTCTGGGAGAGCAAAAAAAAACCGAGCAGGAATTCTAATTCCCGCATTCTCGCAGCTTTGAACTTGAACTTTAAATGCACTCACATACATACATACATCTACTAATGCTGTTTGCTGTTAGAGGGCGTACTCCCCATATCCCTCTCTCTCTCTCTCTTCGCTAATCGCAGAAAGAGCCCCAGCCAATACGTATATTCATTCCTCAGTTGCGAGGCGGTTCGTTCCATTTGGGCGCTCGGCATTTATTCGCTCGCTGATAAATTTTCGACTGGCTTGCAATTAATTTTGGCTCTTGACGAGCCCCAAAAGTGAAAGTCGTGAGTGAAAAGACGTGGCAGTTTTTTTATATTAAAAAAAGACGAAAATACAGAAGCAATACGAAAAAAGATCAGACATGAACTGTGTACGCAAAACACGAAATGCGAAACGACGGCGGCTGCGGCGGCAACAAGTTAATAAATTAACACAGCAAACCGAAGAAAAAATCCAGATTCCGGGCTATAATGCAAAGAAAGCGGCGCAGCTAGTTTATTTTTATATGTTAACGATTTTCCCCCGAATGGCATTTATAAAACAAATTTTAGGTGTGGTCCTGGTCTTCCGTTCTGAATTCGAGAATTTCCTTATAAATCTAGCCTCTACTAGGCTTTGTCTGTGCATTTGAAATCCGATCAGACATAGCCTATAAGAGGTTAGGTGTACCAAGGCGAATGTGCAGCGAAAGGCGGAAAAGCTTAGCCACTGAAAGTCATAAAATATAAAATATGAAATTATAAATAATAAATATAAGTAAATAACCAAAATAATAATATAATATTACCTAGATTATTATGTTAGTTTTATTAATTTTGTATGTAAAAACCAATAAATAAACAAATATTATTTCTTATCACAATAGTAATACAATTTCCTTATCTCCCCATCTCTTGTAGTTTTAATCTCATTTTGTTTATAGTATTGGCGAATTCTATTTTTAAATATTTTAGGTTACGGGCACTTCTAAGCCGAATGCGCAGCAAAAAACGGAAAGCGATTAGAACTAAAATCCAGAGGAAGAGACCAAGAGCAAGACCTGATAAGCATGATGATTCCCTGCATCATTTTCTCCCCTCTCTCTAGTTTAATTTGGGAACCTCTAGTTTATTATGTTTGGCCTGTGTTATTTATTAGCTAATAACTTATATTTGTATATTTTTCGAATAAAAAGGCGTTTCTGCGAATCTTTTTGATGAGTGTGTGCTTTTCCATGGGGGCTGATTGAGCGATGATTCGAGTCGAGTTGGCGACTGCACTTCTGTTTGTTCTCGGGTTTTGGCTGGGGTTTAGGATTACATTTGGATTATCGCGTATCAAAGGCGCCACTTGCCTCGAGAAACAGCTGGCAATTCGGTGGACTTGCATTTGTCTGGGATATTCCAAATAAATATGTGAAAAGAAACCCAGTTAAATGGAAAATTTTACAAGGTTGACTTGGGATTTATCTTTATAATATGAAAAGAGATATAGAATTATAAATATCAACATGACCCAATAACTGCTGAAAGCAAAAGCATGAATTTAGCACTCTAATGCTAATCTTTTACTTGTAAGAAAGTTTTAAGGGTACTTTTATTTTAGTTAAATCTTATAATTTATTGTCGGAAAGCGCTTATTATTTTATTTTGTATACTCTTATGGTAGGAAACTAATTTTAAAAATAAAAATAATCAAAGTTACTTTTTACTGCCTCTGCAATTTTATTCTAAAAAGCTTATCAAATAACACAACCTTAATTTCTACAAATAAATAAAAAAAAATTAAAGAAGTTAGTATGATTTTTAACGTATGCACTGCTTTAAAAAGCTTTACAGTTAAACTTAAGCTGAATGCTATACCAAACGATCCGTACACTGCTTTGCTAAAGAATTTGAAGTAAAACATATTTTGCTTAATGTAAAATGTAGAATTTAAAAAACATTAAAAGAAAAAATTATTTAAATAAACAATTAAATTAACATGAAAATTAGTATCTAGAAAGAACTTAGAAATAAGTTTTTAATTGGATTTCAAATTATAAAAATCTATCTTTAGTTTCATTAACAAGAGCTTATAGCTCTGTGCTAACTGCTACTTCTTAAGGTTTTTGCAGATCTTCTCATCAACAAAAAGACCGAAATTGGAACGTCAATGGCAAGATGGATGTTCGTTCCCCAACTTGGAGGCTTGAAGCTAGGAGCTAAACTCCCACAATTGGCAATTCATTGGCTTCTGCTGCTATTGCCTTGGTTTATCTGCAACGGCTGCCCATAAAACACGCTGAAAATGACTGAAAATGCGTTTCGAGACAGACAGTCTGCGCTATTCCGTTGGATTTCTCACACATAAAATTCGAATACCGAAAACTAAAATCCCAAAGCCCAAAAATCGAAGACATTAACCGAAGGAAAAACAGATTGCAGTGCCAGCATCGTTCATGTCTTCCCTAATGGCCTGTACATGGCACTTGAGCACTCCAAGCCAGGTCGTATTTATGGCCTGGCACTCTACCATTTTACCCATTTTACCAAGGGTACTGAGAGAAATAGATGCAGAACCTAAGAAAAAATTTGGAAGTCATATTTAATGGGGAAATTAAAATAAAAATTAATTTAAATGTACAACATGAAGTAAATAAGTTATAAATTGTATTCATATTTTACATAGAATCTTTTAAAATGTACTAATATTTATTTCAAAGTTTTTTCTAAGTGTAATCCTACTATTTTTCCAGCTGCCGGCGGCCGTGTCTGCTTATGCAATTGTGCAAGATGTGCGGCTCATCATCGAGCCGGCCTACGAGTACATGGGTTAACATTTAACCCACATCCCAGCTGATGGCTATTCCTGGTCCATTGGCCCCCGAGGGATGACCTTCCCCCAACTCATTCTCGTTTACTTTGTGTGTCCGGGATGTGTCCAAATTTGTTGGGAGTTAATTGAGCGACACGCCCACCATGTCACTCCGACAAAACAAATCGTTGCAGCTAATTAAATTTAAGCATAAGCCAAAGCCAAAAGAAAAAACCCTGCGAGCGCAGCTACAAATAGCATCAACAGCGTTACCAATTCATTGCAGTAATAAATTGACCCACTTTCGAATCTGCAACCTGACCCAACTACAACATGGCAATGTAGAAAAACATCAAGCTGAAAAATAAGAAAAAAAATATATATAAATACAAATAAACATACAAAGCCCCAAAAGCAATTTTGGCTGTAAAATCGACAAGCGCCAAACAACAACAACAACAAACACAAACAACCAACCAGCAGCAGCAGCAAAACAACAAAACAAACTCAACACTTTAGTGCAACAGTTTAGTGTCAGGCAAAACGAATGACTTAAGAAACGAACGCGAGCGCCCGACGACAACCTCTCCCTCTGTCTCTCTATCTTAGTCTCTCTGCACGTGAGCCGCCATCAGAGATGTCGTTGGAAATTGTTTGGGCGAATTTTGAAATTTGCATGTTCATTTTCATTTTTTTTTTAAAGTATTTCATAATTTATTTAAATGTTTTTTTTACTAATTTAATATAAATAATTAATAATAAACTGAGCTTAATCGATTTAAAATATACTAAAAAAATAACCATGAATTGGCAAAGTTCTTCATAATACATAAATAATATTATATTAACTTTATGTACTAGAAAATTCCTTTAAAAATACCTGTCAGCCACTGAAGTGGAACGCTTTGCTCGCTTTTCGAGCTGTAAAACGGCCAAATTCGCCACTCTGTTGCATTTGGAGGCGCATGCAAGTGTGTGTGCTCTTCTAAACAACACAAGAAAATTAGTCTGAATTGGAATTTGAGTGGTTTAGTTAGTGGCTTAGTTAGTAGCAGTAGCGGCGCAGTAGCCAAGAGGGCGGGCAGTGGCAGACAGCGCTAGTTCAACTTCGGCTTTCGAGCGGCAATTGTTTGCCATCACCCAAGGTACCCCCAAGTCGGGGAATTGGGTAATTGACTTTATTGGCTGCTGCTGTGTTTTTTTCTTACTTTTGTTTTCTTTTTTGTTTGAAGCTGCTTAGGTAAATTGCAATACACTGCGCTGCAGACAGATTAGTTGCGGAAACGAGCCTGATTGGGCAAGTGTGGATAGAATTAGTTTTTGCATTTGGCGAAAGGTGGGTAACTGAGCGACTTGTGGGTGGAATGGTGGTGAATGGGCTGGGTTTTGGTTTAAATTTGATTAAATTGTAAGATTTATCTGCAAGAAACTCTGAATTATACCAAAAACAATTTATGTCACGACTGCAATGTGTAGAAAAGGGTAATTTAACTAAGTGAATTTAAGCTAGTTTATACATTTAAGGCACTAAAAGAGGATTGAGAAATTTAATAACAATTTATTCACTCATTTAAAGAAAAGTTTAATTAATATGCTACTCTTAATAATTTTTATATTTTTAATTGTAGTATTTTTTTAATAGATTTATGGCAGCTTTATTATTTATTTTTAAAATAATAGTAAATAAAATACTCCTAGCTCAGCTTTGCCAGACTGAAATATATTTATATATTTTATATATTTTATTTACAAAATTCCTTGTGATAATAATAGCAAGATAAGTTCAAAAACCAATTAACTTGAACCAATTGCTAGGAGATCGGTTCATTGCCAAAATCAGCGATTAAAAGCGTGAAAAAGACAAGACAAGACACTTTAGCAGATCGCAGAGCAATCGACCGGCGTCTTGAGCGAACGGATTACGATCTCGTAGATATTCTGTCTGTGCTAACAATCTCTTGGCCACTCCACCACTCAGCCACTCAGCCACTTGTCCAGTTTGAGTTCAGTCCAGTTAAGCTAAGCCAAGCCAGGCTCAGACGAGATTCAGCGAGGCGGTCAGTTGGATTTCATGCTCTAGATAATAACATGCAGTTAGTGCGAGAGTGCTTTGAATGCAAAAGCCTTTTGGGCTGCCTGGCAACACAGCAAACAAACCGATTACTAGTATAAAAATATATATAAATTAAAAACTTGATATTTTATTGACTTTCAACATTGAGTCGACGACGATGGAATCCACACGATTTAATTCGCCGAGTGGATTTGAAAAGCAATTCGAATGCGAGTCAGCCGTTAGTAATCCGAGCGGGGCGATAAAACACCAACTTCCATTGTCCGCAAGGTGTTAAATATTAGTTGTATAATCTACGCTCTACACCAGAAAAGTAGAAAAAAACAGAGCGAACATATACAACTTAAAAATCGATTAACATCAGCGTAATTATGGACATAATTTCGGGTGATCAAGTGTGGCAACAACAAGCGGAGTAAATGAAAGCGGTAAATGTCAAGAAATTAGCGAAAAATATACATATATACTTGTATCTGTTAAACAATGAAGATATATATATGAATTTGGAATGTAAAAATATTTAAATACCTTAAATACCAGTGACCAAAGGCAACCTTGAACTTGAAATGATTTAGGGACGACTTAAGCTGACGTTTAACTTTCACTTTTTGACTTTTACAGATCTTCTTAAGGGTTTCTTGCATTTTAAATATTTTATCTCTGATTTTTTGTAATTTTTGTTTCTTTTGGGGAGAAGGCAAACCAGGTGAGTTAACGCCTCGGATCGCAGACATTTCTTGGCGGTGCGTGTGCTGGTTGGACAAGGTCAACACCTTTCCTTTTCCTTTTCGGGTTTTACTGCCGCGCCAGTTCGAGTATATTTATTGGAAATGAGCCAACTTGCGGGGCACTCGACTTTAATTGACCAAGTGCAGTATGGCTAAGAGATACGATATATTGCGCATATGTACATATTGCCACTTGTTAATTAAAATATTTGAAATAATTATATAAGCAAAGTCTGCTAATTACACCCGTCCGACCGACAGTCGAGACACAAGTGGGAGATATCCAACCGAATGACAAAACGTTGGGCGCCATGATCAATCACCTGCCAGTCTATTTGTTGGCTTAGTTAGTTGGTCTCTTAATCACACACTTAATAGGTAATTAAATTGTTTGTTTCTGGGGCCTTTCATTGTTTGGCAATATGTAATAATATATACTCTTATATATTAAATTATTTAATATAACTCTTTAAATATAACATGAAATATACATTTATTTATATGATATCACATTAACAATTACATTTTTAACAAAATATTTAATTTATTCAAGTGGTTTATTTATATTATTATTCTCAAAAGTCTGCTGAAGAAACCTTATCTTCTTATTCCATTATTTATCATTTATTTAATTAAAAAAAGGTAAATCCTTGCAAGTTCTCATTCCTAAATTAAATAAAGACCTGTCAATACTGTCTCACTATTTTCGGTTCATCAGCCAAACCATATATATGTATGTATATATCTTATCTTCTGCCTGATGGTCAATCAACTAGGTGCTCAATTGGTCATTTAATGAGCTAATCAATCACCCGGCCAGTGACAGATTTTAGCTCTTTGAAGGTTTTTTAACTGCGGATTGCATAGATATATATCAATGGCTGCCGTTGCACCTTTAATTAATCCAGTTTTAATGGATCGTCTTGCCTAAATTAGTTTGACATTTAAGCGAAAAGAGTTTCGCATCAAACGGCCGAATTTCGTGTCGGTATCATTGGATGCGGTGGTGGTATCGGTATCCGAATCGGTGTTTTTTTGCCTGCGAATCCGTTGGCTGGTCATAAATTCGTTGTTCGCGCTCATCATAAATTGCTTTTTAAAGCCAAAAGACCAACCAACGGCAAATGCGAAAAGATCAGCGTGCGATGCCTTTGGCATTCAAATGACCAGCCCACAGCTCAGCTGATTGACTTGGCCGAAAACCCCCAAGATTTTTTAACCCACACCCAGAAAAAATCTGTAAAATAGCTCAAGCAATTAAATAAGATTCTAAATATAATAAAAAAATTATGCATATTTAAATATTTTAGAATTTTCAGAGACCATTTTATCTTTTTATTTTATAATTAAAAGAAACGTGGCTATTTCTAAATGATTTGTCATTTCAAAAACAGTTTTTTCATCATAAGCCTTAAATTATAACTAAAAATAAAAATCTTTGTTGATTTACTACCATTATTAAAATTCTATTTTTTCCCAGAATATCTATTTTTTCGTTGTGTAGGCTAAGATTCAGATAGTGACTCCTCCGATTAACCAGTTACCAGTTGAAGCAGGCGGTCTCCTAATCAGACGTGTTTGATGAACTTGACGCGGAGTTAACAGCCAAACCAAAAAACAAAATAACAAAATTAAAAAGAAACACTCGCACAGAAGATCTCCAAAAAGAAAAAAATCACCTCACACACTCTGAAATGCCTCGGAAAAAAAGAGAAGTGAATAAAACTAAAAGTTGTTCTCATGCTAATTCGATTTTATACATTTTTGTGGCTTTTGCTCGCCTTTATTTTATTTTAATTATGTTAATTAAAAACGAGAAAGGAAGGACAGCGAAGGTGGACACGACGAGACTCAGAATACACTTAAAATGGCCATAAAAAATTTGCAATCACATAAGAGTGTTTATATATATATATTTAAATTCTATTAGAGTCTAACAATCCTTGATGGTTACCAATATAGAGTTTTTTGGGTAGATATTGAAATTATTTTAATATATTTCTTAGGGTAAATGAGGTTCGGAAAATAAATATTTACACTTAATTAATAATTATATTATTATAAGTGAATGAAATGTGTGAGTTGTTTTTTAAAATGATTTTGTTAAATGTTTATTATATCAATCCAAAACTTCTAGTATTATTTCTTAAAAACCCTTTGTTTCTCGTTCTCAAAAAAATTTAGATGAAACATAAATACCCATGGGAAGTGTATGAAATAAGTGGATTAAAAATAAACACCATCCAGACCTGCGTCAGACACTCGGCAGATAGAACTAGTTAATCAGTATATTTCGCCCATTTGCCTAGCCATGAACTTACCCACGATGAGCCTGAATTTTCAATGAACCGTGTTGTGTGTGCTCAATGTGCTGAACTCAACTCGGATTTCGGATCTCTTGGATCTTGGATCTGTGGGAAAGGTGGCCCAGAGTGGAACCAGTTGGCACTACTGAACCAGCGAATAAATACACCACACCTGGTGGCGGAGTCTGCGCTGCTTGGCTCAACCTACCTCAATGGTAGCTAGCAGCCAAGCCAGCTCTTTGGCTTCGATTGCCAATGCAGCGGATGTATCTTTGTATCTCTCAGACACTGCTACGCTCCTGAGCTGAGCTTGATCCGCGTATAAAACCAATTTGAGCAGCGGCCAGCGAACCAGTTGAGCGCTGACTTTGCAAACGTTTTCACGACCGTCTTCGTCTTCGATCGCGGCTCCAGGCCAAAAAACCAAAACGTACATACTACACTCTAATAAATATCGTGGAAAATTTGTGCAGCACTTAAAATAGAATATTCTATACGCTTGGAATAAAAAATTGCTCGGAAATTAGCTTACTTGTATAATCCTGAAGTTCAATAAATGAAAGTTTTGATAATCTTTTGAAATCAAAGATACAATTTCTTCTAGAAATAATTTGTAAATTACATTCCAAAATGTAAATCAAAAGAGATTAAAAACAGAGAATATTTATAAGGACTTTCAGAAACAAATTTCCAGTAAAAATAAAATTTAAATTAAATAATTGTTTTGAAATTTCATTTGTTAATAGTAAATATACATTTTCGTTATTCCCTTTATATAAAACTTTATAGCCGATTTGAGTACTTTAAGGAAGCCTTTTATTCGAAGTGTAAACCGTAAGCTAACGAGGCCAACGCCAAATGCATTGGCCAAAAAGCGATACGGCAAACAAAACGGCAGTAAACCCAAAAAAATAAAAACACTTTTCATTTCGCGCCTCTTTGCCTTTTTCTGTGTTTTTACTGTATTTTGTTTGTTTTTTTGTGTTTCATTTTTATTTTGTGTTTGCTGCCTTTGTTTGGCTGTGTTTGGCTCCGATTTTTTCTGGCTTTTTAGCCGTCAAGTGTTGGCCAGGTCTTTTGGGCCGTTTTATTCGTGCGACGAGCGCCCCAGCGAACGGTTGTTGCTTTGTCTTTGGCTTTGTAACTACTTTTTTGTCTTGTATCTCTGCATTCGACGGATACGCGATTTGAGCCGTGCGCGTGCTGTCTGTGTCTGTGTGTGCGTGTGAAGAAAGAGCCATATTTAAATACATATATATATATATAAAATATATATTGTTGCAGCGGCACCGTAAAGGCAATAGTTTTCCCAGTGTTTATTACATAAAAAATCAACGCAAAAATTATATTTATACACACAGGCTAGCGAGAAAATCTTATGCAAATGCGTTTTCAACAAAATAATTAAGCGGCCGCCTCAAGATTTGGCAAGAAAGTTGGCCAGTTTGCAGTGCTTCAGTGATTTCGCGGATATTTCTTGGATACTTAACGCAGATTTGGATTAACCCAGCTCAGTACAACCTCTAACTCAAGGTAGGCAGCCCCTTACCGAGCAAAAATAAAATAAAATGCAGCCTGCAAAATGCTTATACAATTCGTGCTCCAAATTCGGGCTGAAATAAAGTCAAGCCACCTTACATAACGATCTGTTCGCCACGCACATAATGATGTATCGCTATCGGCGCCATTAGCATAATTCAATGCCTACCAAAAAACACGAAAAATCTGTCACAAATCGGAGCAATTTGCGTAAGCTTTAATGATATCTCCGAGAGGCTGTTTTGTTTTGTTTTTAGTAGTTTCATCCACTATGGGAGATCGTTTAAACTTTGCCATTCAACAATTTAACAAAAACAATGGTGGGGTTAGCCACATGCGCCACATGAATATGCAAAAGAACAAGTAAACAAGTCGCCCAGAGGGGGGCCACCTGTCAGCCAATCTCCCCAGCCTCTCCACACGAAAAAAATCAATAAAAACAGAATCCCGCAGAATACAACATTTTTTTCATGTTATTAGAGCCTTTTTGGTGTCTTGAAAATAGTACTTAATCAATTTTCTGTATTTTATTAAAGCGTTTAATGAAAGAAACTACTTGTCGAGTGTTTTAGGAAATCATTATAGTCAAAATCTTTTTTAAATAACCAAAAAAACCACAAAATATTTTCAATTCTTTGCCCACTTAAAATCACATGACAAATATCTTAAATTTATGTTAAACTTAGTATGTGTTAATATTGGCATAAATCTTAATAGACATTTATGTATAATTTTTGTGTTATTCATGAAATTATCGAATACAAAATGAAAAATGTTAATAATTTAAGGCCATCATTAATTTTAATGATACATTAGAATACTTATAATATATTTTGTGTGTGTCAAAACAAACTCGATAAATAAATAAATTAGAGAAGGAACAAAATGTTACCGAAAATGATAAAATGATTTAGAACTTGTAATGTTTAATTGTATTTATTTTTATCAAAAATATATAAGGCAGATTAAAGCCTATTTATGATCAGGAAACTGGAATTCCCAGAATAATCTTCGATACCACTAATTGCCTTGCTAACCAATATTTTATGAGATTTTAGTAGAACATTTTGGACGATTTGATAGTTTGACCTTATGTCTAAAATAAACACGTTTATTCTGAGACCACATATTAGTATTCATTTTATGCGAACGGTTCCATTTTATTCATTAGCAAGTTCTGTTCTAACTTTTTGTTAATCCCTGCGATTAGCGTAGGAATGCATGAATTCTTTGGTTAAATCGCATGAAAAATAAAAAAAAAACAAGCCAGTGAAGTCACTCGCATTTTCCATTCCAAAAGCTGCCATATGCAATCGATGACTTGGACAAAAATAACTTGTTGTTGGCGATTGTTGTTGCCTGCAGGTTGGTGGTGGTGGCGGTGCTGCAGGTTAAATGCAACAGAAAACAGAAAAAAAACAGCCTCAGCAGCTGAGAGTGGATCGAGATTGAGAGTCACAGCAGCCACCCGCTTGTCTAGACACTGGCAAAAAATATTATTCAACTTTTAAATTGTTTTATAAGTAGATTTATCTTTTACCATTTTATTTGCACATTTCTATCTCACTTTTTTGGGTGTTACCAATATTTTTTCATGGTTAACTATATATTTGAAAATCTGGTTGCAATCAAAATATATTGTTTTTATTTTCCGTGCATCTCTGTGCATCGCATTCTTGGAAAATCTCAGCCTTACCTGTGTGTGTTGTATCTCTTACCGGAGGGGGGTGTTTTATTTATTTCTCCGCCGTTTTTTTTGTGTTGTGCACACCACACACTTAATATATGTGTGTTTGTGCATCTCTGCGTTCAATTGCACATCAGCTTTGCAAAGTATCCGTACCCGCAGCTGTAATTTATTTGCATTGTTTAACGCTGTACCGTTTTCTTCTCTGGCTGCAATAAAACTTAAAACACAAAAAAAAAGAAGGCGGCGATTTACATAAAATTTATTGCTGCCACATTACAAGTCAGTTAGTTAGTTAATGTTGCCCGCTGGCAACTCTAGCTGCTGTTTAATTGTGTGAAAAGTGTTTACTGCAGCAACGTGTGTGGATTTGCTCAAGTGCCGGTCCCAGTTCCAGTGCCGGCACATCACGTATACGACACGTGGCGAGCCTTGAACTCGACCAAAAGGGTTTCGCTTAGCATCACCTCAACTTCAATCCGGTTCGGTTTACATTCGCAATTGAGAAATAAAACCAGAATCGATTCACCGACCAATCGCGAGCAAATGCCAATTGAAGTTGCTTCGAGAATATACTATATTCACTTTTTGGTTATAAAATTGGCATCAAAATCATCAAGCAAATAAATTATTCAATTTATGTTAAATAATTCTTTTAAATTATGGATTTACCGTTTGCGTCACGGAAAGCTTTTTCAAAGTGAGTGATCATAAATTGTTGGCCAAAAGTTTTGCAGAGCAACGGAACTAGTTATGCGACATGAAAATAAATTGAGGTGTGTTTGCTTGTTAGATAAATCTTAAATCACGAGATTTTTATTCAAAACAGAAAAACGAAATAAGAAGCAAGTTTAAACAATACTTTCGCTCTCTTAAAAGATCGAGACAATTGATTAAATAAAATAAAACCCTCAAAACCACTTAATCTTTTATGAACTTGTTCTGTAACTTTACGAGAAGTCAGGTTAATTTTGGGAATCTCCAAGTAAAAGGCAATACTTGTTTAAAAAAGAGTTAGGAATTGGAACTCGATATGGGAAGAACAACTGAGTAATTTGATTTAACAGTTTGCAATTAATAATAAGACTAGCTTTGATAAAAAATTGTTTAAAAACATCAATAAATAATATAAATAAAGATAAAGAAACTTATTTTCCAAACAAGAAATTTTGATATTTAGATTAATGATTATCTAAACTAGTTCCTCTAACTACAAAGTCTATTAATTGTTAATTCTTTCTGATTTTTCCCATAAATCAATACAAGTCTCACACAGCAAAACCCCCCCGAGAATCAATGTCAATAAAAGGCTTCCCTCTATGTTTAACCGAATAACAAAGTTGATCTCAATATCACACCTCCTCTAGTAGTGGCTCGCGAACAAGTCCGACAAGTTTGCAGCTTACGTTTTAATTCAAGATTTCACAACAAAATAAAAGTGTATAAATAAATATATAGAAAAAATGCTGTTGTGGTATTTCCGTGGCAACATCTAATGGTTTCTTTGGATGGTTAGTTTTGTCTTCAGTTTCCATGGGATGCAGGCCTAATCCCTCATCAAAGACAACCAGCCAAGGGGCATATTCGCACTACAAATTGGATGAGTTTGCTGTTTGATCTGTTGAGGGTTGTTTCTTGCGATCTCAGGGCAACAGCTTCAATGAGATGTTACCGTGTCGAATCTATAAATACTCGCATCTCTCACACTGGATATTGTATGTATGTACATATCAGCGGCCAGATAACTGGAATATTTCTTCGGCATCATCCTCTGATGATGATGATGGCGGCGTTGCCCTTGTAACGATTGTTATTTCTGCTTAAGCACAAATGCCGATATGTTAATGACGGATGGACATCGGTCTGGGTCTTGGGATCGAAAGATACCCGAAAATATATTATATATCAGTAGCTGATCGGCCTTTTGTTGCTGTTGTCAGGCATTGTCGGACATTCGGACATTTGCTGATGGCATTTAAATCACTGAATCAGCTTTGTGTGATCGATCGATCGATTGGTGCTGGTGCTTGCCGCCGCATTTAATGGAATTTTAATTAATTATTAGTTTCACAGCGACCTTTAAAGGCCGCTTTTCACTTCCCCAAACACCCTGATTTTTCGGTGTTAACAATGGGACTTAATTTATTAAGATCCACTATTGAGATCAGCAGCTCAATTTATCTTCCCAGCTCACTTGGAAAACCTTCACTGCCTAATTAATTACTCTTAAAATGTAATTGAAAGCAATCATTTTTTTAAATATGTTTTTTTAAGTCAAAAAATTAAGCTGCAAGTGAATAAAAATTGTTATTAATTGGCTCATATTTTCCCGTTGTCAAACAAGTTGTTGTCGCCTAACTTTCTTTGAGCTTGACCATTGAAAATTGCATTTTCTTTCCGTTACCAAGTCTAAGCCGAGTTTCCTCATTTGTAGATCAATAAATTTATTATTCATTGATTTGAACGGTTTCGTCTTGATGTGATTCGAGAAAAATAAACCATAAAAATATGGTCTCAAGCTGTCAAGCGTTTTTATTACCTAACTTAATTATTATGTCAGATATATAGATATCAATTGGATTAAAATGTTATATGTTTTGGGTAACGAAATAATCGCATCATTAATGGTGCCTGTCGGTATCAGCTATACACATTGTTGTGTGTTATTTCTTTATTAACAATTTAAATTGAATAAATTATAGGTATTTTAGCTTCATGTTTTTATTAGAACATTCTTTTTTGTTCGTTTTATGACTGTTAGGTTTTATAGTTAGTTTTCCATTCAGTTTTGTGTTTCTTTTGTTCATAATTTTAATATCTTCATATCCACGAATATGAGGAGACCTCTTTTGTTTTCAGTTTATGGATCAAATAAATTTAATAACTTCATATTCATGCATGTTGGCCACTTTACTGCTGTCTACAATTTGCTTAAATTTAGTTTTTACCAATTTATGTTAAATTTTGTGGGCTTTGGTGTAGCTGTTTCGTTTTAAATTTGCGTTGATCACTTCGTTTTAGTACAAGTCCAAGTTTGAGCCGGTTTTTTTCTGACTCGTTGTATATGTTTTTTTTTTAGGTTTTGTTGATTTGCTGCTAGGTGTGTGTGAGTATTTTTTAGCGATATTGATTTTTCGCATTAAGCGCATTTCTGCGTACCGAATTTTCAAGGCCAATAATCGTCTCGCTGTAGGCAAACGGGGCGGAAGTTAGGGGAGGAACTCGCCAGTTGGGATGCGGTTTCAGGGGATGCTGGTCAAGCTGGTATCAGGCTAACAAGTTTTTCATTTGGCCAAGCCAGATCAATTAAACGGTTTCCATTTTTATGGATTCCAATAGTAATGGAGTCTATGAGGGTATATTTGAATTGGGGCTATGATGGTAGCAGGAGAAGGAACCGTGGGAAAAGTATAAATATTTCTAGTGTTTACAGAAATTAGTTTTATTTTACTTTTAATTTGAGAACGACTTTTAATTTATTGATTAATTATAGTAAAAAAATATTTGTCGAATTATAATCTTATAAGAGTAATAAAATGTAATATTTAAGGACTAATTATATTAAAATATTTGAAGATTAAGAACGTTTTCAGGCACTCGTATATATTTTACAAGCCTATCGCCTTACACGGCATCTCATAGTCTTTACGATTTCGACTTTACCGTTATTTCATGTTTGTTTTGGTTTTTGCGGACTTTTCGCATAAAAAATGTGTGCAAATGTCCAAGTTTGAAGTGTCAACGCTGCCGGCCTAATCAATTTGGCTGCTAACCGCTACTTGGGAGTCGGATGAGATGATTAGGCCATGTTTGCCGCCTCAGCTGGGTTATGTAAGTGCGCGCCATCCGATCCGATCCGATCCGTTGGGATCCGATATGGCGGGGCGGGGCGGTGGCGCTGCCGGTGGCAATAAGCCATCTCGGTCTCAGCTCAGGTGTCGTCATCGTCATCGCTCTTCAGCGTTCACAGCGTTTCAACATATTTCTGCCTGCTTTTTCTTTAGTTTTTTGTTGCTGTTTTTATTTTTGTTTTTATTATTTTCCATCCATTGTAGTTGTTTCTGCTGCTGCTGAGCGGCAGTTCCGCCAATTAGCGACGCTTCCGCTGCCTGCGCACACACAAACACAAACACATACATATGTGAAATAATTTTCTCGGCTTTTCCTTTTTTACTTTTATTTTTTGTCTGTCCATTCATCTTACTTTGTTGCAGCAGCAAAGAAAATGCACAAATAAATTTTAAATTAACTCCTCGGGCTTGTTAACTTTTTTTTTAACGGAGATCCGGTAAAAGTGTTTCTTGGGATAAATTCTTTTTTAATCAGCCAGAATTAATTTCCTGTGAAAAAAAACCTCTTTAAAATATTTATAATTATTGTTATCTTTTCATTTTAATTGGTTATCTTTTGTTGGCTTTTCAGATAATACCAAAAAGTTTAAATATTAGCTTTTTCCATTCGGTTATCTTTATTTGTTGATAAATATTTTTCTAATTAGCGAAGGAAATTAAAAAGATTGTTTATTGATTCCTTTTTTTAACTACCCCTGAGAAATTCATAATAAAGCATTTTTTAATATATTTACAAATATTTGAACCTTTAGGTGATGTATGACATGTGTAGCTTTCAAGAGAAAAAACAGAAAACAATTTTCTCTTTAATTTTTAAAATTCATTTAAGTTCAATCTACTTTCCATTTTCTATGTAAAATCAAATTAAAAGTATTTAAACCATATAAGCAATCAAAGAAAATGATTCAACTCAAGGCCTTTTCGGGATATGACCTCAAACCCAGTTTCTCCCCGACTTCCGCTGTTTCCCAAGCTAATAATGTAAGCTATGATCATTAAAATTAAATAACAAATTGGAAATAAGATGTAAAACAAGGCCGTTTTTTAAAGACACTTAACATGAAAAGCATGTCAAGGGCATTTCTCGATTCGCCTTTCTTTTACTTTATTTCCCGTTGTTTCATCAAGCAAATGAAATGAATTATAATTTTGTGAAAAATTTGCATAAATTTACAGAGACACCGAACAAAAAGCCATAAAACATTGCGCCTTCGGTTACGCGTCAGAAATTAACAAATTAGTGCGATGTTTCGCAAGACAACGCCAACAAACTTCCGAATTAGCCGCAAACCCAATCAGCAAAAACCCGCTGGAAAATAAAAACAATACCCGAACCGAACATAAAATGTAAAATGAGACTTTCAAAATGTATTTTGTTTTTTTTTCTGTATTATTTTTGTTGTTCAAAATTAATGCCGCACATGCTCGTGGCATGCAGATGGCCCAAAGACAAGCTCGGAATGTTTTGTACTTGCAGCTTGACTTAGGAATCCGGCCAAGAGAGTCAAGCAGCCGCAGCCAATTGATGGACCATGCCAGATTGGCTCTTCTCCGGGGACCATAATATACATATATATAGACGGTCTCTGGTCTTCAGGCCGTGTGGGCTTCTCACGCTTGTCAGAAAATGTCAAAAGTGACAATGCAATGGATATTAAGGGGATGCCCCCTCTGTGGGGCTTCTTCTGTCTAACAGCTGGGAGTTAAAACTTAATGATCTAGGTGAATGAGAATATAAATGACTAATTAAAAGTAATAAAATTGTTATTGATAAGATCATTATTTGGAATTCTATGTCAACAATTGTAAAGACTTGATATTAATAGTGTAATAAATATTTCAGACATTTTTATACAACTCTATTATAATTACTCATAAAAAATCAATTGGAATTTAATATAAAAACGAAAATATATAAAAACGTGACTTGAATACAAATGAACTATTATCTAATTACTCAACTTAGCCCGAAACGAACATGTGTGAAATCCGTTAAAATCAATTACCATTTAGCCAAAAGCCTCTTAAGGATTTTGTAGGCGTCGAACGATGCTGCTTGAGTGTTTTCCCCATTAGCTTAAAAAACCAAAACAAAAAGAGACTCAAAGTATGTTTGAGCCCACTTTTGCGGAAACAGTCGACAGAGTTTTTGAGGGGGTTTCCAAAGGGGCTTCGAGGGGCTCCAGAGGAGTCTTAAGAAAGGGGCTTCCAGAGGGGATTTCAAAGGGGTTTACAGAGGAGTTTCCAGAGGGGTTTTTAGAGGGTCTTACAGAGGGGTTTTCAGAGGGGCTTTCGACCAATTGTCACAGGCGCCATGGTCACTCCGAAAACGGTGAAAGACAAGCTGACCAAATGGACAGGGTTCGGGGCAATTCAATGGACTCGGAGACAGCCGAATGGCTGCTGTGTCATCTTGCAGGCGCCTCTTTGTTCAGTTCCTCAGCCATTCACAGTCCCAGTCGCAGTCCTCCTCCTCCTCCTCAGATCCATGAAATTTTTACCAGTTTTGCGTGAAGATGACTTTTTGCCTCGCCTGGCGCACCGTTGATGACCTTTTACGTCGCCTTAAGACTGCCTTCACTTCATCACGGACTTGGCTCGGGAGAAGACCAGCGAAATAAAAGAAGAAGAAATATTTGCATATCATTCATTTTTGTGGCAGCGGGCAAAAGAGCGGATTAGGGATGGAAACATTTAGATATAGGAATACATATTTTTAGAGAAAATTAGTTAAGAAAGCTGCTTACTTCATAGGTACCTGGTTGAATGGTCACACAGTAAAAATTTTCTTTATTTTCTCACATAATATTAGCAAATATCTCTATATGATTTTGTATATTAAAATCCTTACCATAATCGTTTAATAAGCAATCTCCTAAGAGTTGTCACATCCCAAACTCGACTTTCGAACCAACTCTTTCCCCTCTATCTCTTGGCGCCAGAAAATGAATTGCGCGGGAGGCCAGACCAGGTCAAGATAAAAACAATTTACGATTATTTCGTCTGGGATGTGCCTGTGCCACGGTCTTTCCTGCAATCGACATAATCTACGCATCCAGGGGCCATAAATTGCTGTAAAATGTCAAGGATTTACCTGGCCGACGCGCAGAGTGAAAGAGGGAGTGGATTAATAAAGGGAATCGCCAAACCAATTCCCCTCAAAACAAAAAAAAAACCTTCCAGACGGGTTGACAATTTAATTGGGCTTACAAGGCCGAACATGGCCTTCTTTCACTCACAAAAAATAAAAAATAAAATAAAACAATCAGCCGTAAAATGCCGAAAAATAAATCATTCAATGCAATTCAATACAATTCGATTCGGAAGAAAGAAGCGGACACCGCTAAACGAGTTTGCATAAATAAGTATATTCTTTTCGCTGATTGGATCTGCCATTGACTGATTGTCTTTTAATGGCGTTTAAAGCATTCCAACTGCCTTCCCTCCCTCGCCGTCTTCCGCTAATTTGACAGAGTGTGATTGATGTGAAATACTCAGGTATTATAGGAATTATGAAATATGTTTTCAATAATTTGTTTTGTGGTGGGCGATTAGTCAGCAGAAGGCATAGAAGAGAATTTTGAATGACAGCAAAGTAGGTCACTGGCAAAGTAATGTCATATCCTGTTACGCCACAGATACTGTGGTTTAAATAGGTAAGCATTTTTGGCAGAAAATACCACTGTGTCAGGTGTGGGCTAGACATATTTGGAGTGGTTTCCCGCTCGTGCCTACCACATGTCGAAGAAAATCAATTAACGCATGATGGGCGCTCCAGAGCATCCGGCTGGCAATGATGACGATGATGCCACGAATGATGAGTCAAGCCAAAAATCAAAATCTTTTAGACGTGGGCTTGGCATGTAAATTGCGTCTAAGTCTCGTCTGCCTTGTCTGGTTTTTTTCTATTTATAATTATTAATGAGCTGTAAGCCAGCCCACTGTCACCTGTGGTTGAAGGAAGGCGGAAATTTCTGGTAGTCATATTAAGTGATCAGAATTTTGTCATTATATTTATTTGAAATATTTTTTACAAAGCCAGAAAGTTAGGGGATAGCTTCTTATAAATATTATTTTATTTTATTTTTTAAAATATTTAAATACTAATACTAATTACACATGTGCCTATGCGTTACACATGTGCCTATGCGTAAATTTTTTGGGCCTCTGCTATTAATGCCTTAATTAAAACTTAAAATAGATTTTAGAAAACGTTACAAAAACCGTAATTTTGGTCAAACTTTTTCAATTTCATTCAGGCAAAGTCCTCAAAAATTACGTATACGCACTGGAGTACTTAGTATATAAAATTTTAAATAAAAAGTCTATGTATATATTTCCCAAAAAGAAGAATTATTACTTTAAGTCTCTAAGAAATCTATGAAATTTTTATAACTTAATACTTGCAAAACAAAAATCAATAATTACCCAATTATTATTTCCATAAGAGATAAAGCCTTTAAAAGCCAAATGCAATTTATTTTGAAAATTTATAGTGACTTTTTCAAAAGCATAGATCAGGTCGTCTAACTTTTGAGTTATTAAAGAATATATGGCCAAATAAAACTTTAATTGCCGATTAAATTTATTATGTTAACATTAAAAATTCCTGAAATATTAATATTTTTACTAAATTTATTTAAATTTGTATTATGTGATAGTTTTTCGGACAAACCAAAGTTTAAAATTATATAGCAACTTTACACTTCCTTTCCCTTTAAATTTATTTATATTTCCCCTCTTGAAAAAAACACCTTATAATGTAACTTAATTTGACATTTGTAGTTCATTTCCATTTTAACTGATTTTTTGTTTGCCTTTTCGTTACCCATTTTAGCCATGTGCCGGCCATAAACCAAGAAGACACGCTTCCTAATTGAAAACAGAAGACGGATAAATGGACGCGTAGCAGGAGCAAGCGAGAGAGAGAGAGAGTGTGTGTGTGTGAGAGAGAGAGCGAGTGTGGGACAGAGACGATCGTGATTTGGATTTTCAGCGTGATATCAAAACGGATCGATCGTTCAGCGGGCAGCGAAACGGTCAAGAAAAACAAAATTCACGCCAAAATGTCCAACGCCACAACAAAAATGGTTTACAGTTATAGAATTTTATGGCTTTCCGGCGTTTTACTAGGTGAGTACGACGAGTACCTGTCCTCAATAGAGACCTCACTTCACTTCACTTCGATTTCGAGAAACGACACGACCAGAGACGAGACGAGACGGCGACACAAATTAAATGCTAAGTGCCTCGATTAAGCCATTGGCGTTGAGTTGGTTAACCACTGGCCATTGGCTCTCCTTTGCCACTCCACTCGCTGGCCTTTTTGGCCCACTGTCTTTGGGCCAACTGCGTGAGCCAAATAACTTAAAAACAAATTGGCCATGGTCGATTATGTGGGAAGAGGAGGAGGATGAGGAAGCAATTGAAATGGTCAACACACCTGGCGAATAGTACAAATAATAATGAGAATTGCACCTGCAAAATAATGTGGGGGAAAAAATATGTAAAAGACTCGTAATTGATGAGCTAATGAGCTAATAAATATTATTACTTGACTTTCTTGCTAACTTTCTTAATTTTCAGAGGCATGTCGCCTTAAGAACAAATATTTTTCCAGCTATTTAATTAGTTCTTGATTTCTCTTATTGCTTATAACTTTTCGGAACTAATTTTAAACGTTTTATATATAATAAATATATAATCTTTATTATTACTGATATTTTCTATATATTTTTAAGGTCCCCTCTTGCTGGCAGCCATTGCGGTCCAGGGCCAAGAGCCAGCCAGTCCAGTATTTCAAAATCACAAGACGAAGGAATGGACGAATTTAGATAACATAACATTTTCATTTGATTGCAAGCGGCGGTCGGTGGGATTCTACGCCGATATGGAGTACAATTGCCAGGTGAGAGAGTTACCAAAAAAAAAAAAAAAACCCCAGAGACTGGAGAGAGGCAAGCAAAGCTTAAGCCAAGCTTTAATCGAAAATGTGTCTAAAAGTATACTATTTTTTTATACAGATATTTCATATGTGCGATGAAGAAGGCAATCGGATTCCACATCTTTGCGCCAACGAGACGAGCTTTAATCAGGAGTACAGAATCTGTGATTGGGACTACAACTTCAACTGCACAGAGTCACCAGTAAGTTGCCACACTCCCCCCCAAAAATGTTTTTATTAATTTTATTTATATTTTTATTGTAACCCCTAGAAATGGTTCTATCTGAATGAACTGACTTACGCCACTGATCCGCCAGATGAAGACGACGAGGATTACTGAGCGATTTGCAATCTAATTAAATATTTATTGTCTCTCCCAAAAGCTGAAACACAAAACTAATTAAATTAAAAAGCCGCTGAATAATTGTAAATGACAAACAAGAAACAAAAAAAAAAAAACGAACAAATTAAGATCTGTAAAATTCTGTAAAATTCCATTATTGCAAGTGAGATATAAACTAATTTAAGCGCCCATTGTTGACGATTTTGTTGAGTTTTTCGTTTTGTACTTTAGTCTAATTGAGTCGAGAAAGAGTCGTGCGAGGAGCAGGAGGAGTGTATATACTGTATATAGAGATGGTCCCGGTTCCAGTTCCATTTTCCTTACTATTTCGCCCCATTCTATCAAAGTTCTATCATTTGAAAATGCCCCGGAACAACCTCGGATGGGTCCGCCACATTATTGTATAATTTACAAATAATCTTCGCATATATTTGTAAGCAATCTTAAATCGAAATAAAAACAAAATCCAATTGCTACCCTAATGTTTTGTCTAATTAATTGCCTAAGTGCCCGAAAAACAAAATGTTTTGCAGTCGTTTTTTCGAAATAATTATTAAAATGTTGTTGTTGCACACGTCACGGGAATCCAGCGGGGATTTTCTATAGGTAAACAACCTGCTCTGAAATACCTCCAAAAAATATGCACAGCCAGGCAGGTAGTTGGCACCAAATGTTACCTATGTGATGAGTCAAGTTCAATGACGAAATGAACACAAAGTGTTGAACCAAAAAAAGGGTGAAGTTAATTGGCGAAAATTGGCATCGCTCAGCGTTGCGTAAAATTGTCAAACCGCCTGCCTGCCAGTCACAGTCACATTTTTATAAATTGCCATAGCCCGCGGTGAGAATTTTCAGTTTTAAAACGTATAGCAACCAATCGCCACCCAATATGTCGCACAAAACCAGCTACAATCTGTCCCTGCTCCTGCTTGCAGCTTTGCTAGGGGTAAGTTCGTAAATAAAAATAAATTTGTTTATATTATCTAAATATTAAATCCTTTTTCTAGCTTGCAACTGCCCAGTACTATCCACAGTATAACCCGTATTACACGCCGAGCCCCACGTTCTCCAGTTTAAATAATTACTACTACCAGACTACGCCATATCCGTACTATTATAGCACGTATACGACACCGAGTCCCTATAGCAATACCCAAATCCGCATCTGGCCCTATGTCATAGGACAATATCTATATCCCACGTACTATAACACAAACTATTATAATCCATATGCCTCGCTGAGTAACTCAAACTGGCAGAGCTACTATGCCAATGTCTATCAATCGAATTGGGGCAAAAAGTGAACTTAAACTGTATATTTAGTACAGCTAAGTGTTTTCTTTGTTTGTTAAGATGTTCAACCAATAAAAATTAAATACTTTTTTGATATAAAAAGGAACTTGGGAATTATTTTTATTATGGTACAGAGGTAAACATAGTAAATCTTTTGTTTAATGGTTTTTAGGGCTGGTAAGTTTTTATTAAACAGGTTTAATATATATAACACCTGGCGGATTTATAATTATTTGACAATTGAGGGAACTTAACTTTACTTACTTTATTAATAATTGTGATCAAATTTACGACTTATACGGTAATAATAATATGTAACATGGTTAATGTTACTGGTGGAACATAAACGTTTTATTAGTTACAGCATTTGTGGCTTAATTTTCTTTGAAATTAAATAACTTTGTCTGAATGGAGAGGCATTACCAAAATATAGTTTAAGAGCATGACATTCCCTAAATGGCATTAATTATTAGGTTTAGTTATTATAATTTTTTAAAACAAAACCATAATTAAAAGTCATGTTACAACGGACATAAAATTACAAAAATCTTTAAACAGTGAATCCATAGATTTAATAAAATCTATAAATTAAAAAAAGCTAGTGAATCTTCTACAGTCTCCCTTTCATGAAATGTCTCGTAAATTACCAACCTAATTGGCTTCACTAAAGAAAGCTAAATAGTGTGAAATATATATTCAAAATTAGTTTATTCACATAATCAACCTAGTTTGTCTTTATTTCTAGAATTCAGCTCTGAAATGTAATAGGATCGTTTAAGATAGCTAATTGCTGTGAAAGAATAAAGAAAATCTAAAAGATATTTAAGCCCGCATAAAAATGCAAATGTTATGACTCCAAACTCCAAGTTCCCAAAAATATTGATAAGGCCGAGTGCTTAAGCCATAAGAGGTGTGAGATCCGTTAGGATTAGGGCAGCTCTTTCTGAATGGATTCCAGTTGATATGCGAGACCTTATGCTTGGTTCCGTTTGACACCAAAAAACCTGAACCCCGGGAGCTCAACCTCCGGCCGAACCTGAACCTGAACCTGAACCCCAGAGTCTCTTTGTGTACTAACGGTTTTCACACACAATCGCTAGGTTCCAGCACAGCACATATTATGTAATGGATTTCGGGGCAAACCTTTAAATTACACTGCAACGCCCGGCCAGAGCAATGAACCTGCATTGTGTTTATGTAACCCAAGCCGATGTTTTTTTGTGTGGCAATTTTTGATGTAATGCTAATGCTTATATAGTGTAAGATCATAAAATGTGACCACCTGTTTCTCTGTCTCTCTATTTTTGGAGAATGTTCTGCTTAACTGTAACTTCCTCACGGAACCCTGACACTTATGGATCACAAATCAAAACGATATCGATGCGATATGAAAGGGTTCTCGAACTAGAACTTTAAACCCAATTTCCAAGCGGACATTATCATGCAAATCGCCAGATCTTCTTTGAGTGAAGGTGAATGGTGCGTAAAACGTGGTGGAAAGAGAGAGCATGGTGTGCGTATATATCCAAGGAAGAGAAATGGGTCACGACAATCCAATCACGAAAATGCGGCTCGGAGAGTTGTTGTGTGTAAAAGGTAGCCGGCAAAAATGTTTGCCATCACGAAACGTGAAAGCCGAAAGACTCATTTATCTCTTTACGATTTTTGGGGTAACTGAAAATTGTTTAAATTATTTTTGTACAGCCGTTGAATTAACCAATTAGTTAATTACAAAATAACGCAATGCACTCCTTACTCGTAGATGGAGTAAGTGCAGCGAACAATAGTTTGTGGAAGTAGCTGCCAATGAACTCAATTTCTCTCATTAGCAGCAGATGGATTTTTTTGTGTGTGTTTTAATTACTAAATCTTGGGGTGTGAAATGTAAGATTTGATTGAGTAATAATTGTACAATAATAAAAAGGCTAAAACTTTTAATTTTCTGACCTTTCTGTTAATTTACATTTAAAATAAAAATTTATTTTCTCAAAAAAGAAATAGGACTTTAAGTTAACTTGAAAATAAAGGATATTTTGAATAATTTAAAAAATATGGTAGATTGTCCTACGATAAATAAATAAAACATAAATAAACGTAATATCAAAAACCCTGTAAATAATGCCTTAAATGTTGTTTACCAACTATCAATACAATATCCCCTTTAGTGACTCACTAATTTTCCAGAATAACTATTTCACAAATTTATTTAAAGCCAAATTAAAGAGACTCTGACCAAATAACAAAACCCCAATTAAACTGTCACATAATTTAGCTTAATTTGATATGGAAAATATTACAAATTAATCAGAATTACCGGACCCTAACGAATCAATGGAAAAGTCAGTGTTTTTCAAAAATATATTTGCCTTAATGGCCCACTGAGGCTGTGACGTCAGTTGGTGCGTCTTGTCACGTTCACACGCCGTTTTCATGCTCTGGGCCATTGCACGACAATTCGTAATAAAGGCAACCGATACAGGAAGGCACTGAGAGAGAGAGATAAGGTTCAGATAAAACCCCAGGGAGACGCTGTTGACTTTGCACTTTTTTCAGGTGAGGCGACGGCTGCTGCCGTTTTAGGGGAAATTGTGAAGAAAGTGTTGAAAACGAAATTGTAACTGGGAGCGCGTGTGTCTCCGCTGCCGCCCCGTGAGAGTAGACCAGCCAGCAACTCGGCAGCAGAGCAAACACGCTGAAGAAGCGCTGCCGCCGTCTTGGCCAAGACTGGTCTTGGTCTTGGACTTGGCCGAGACGAGACGAGGCGAGACAGCGAGGCGATCTTACCTGGTGGCCGAGGCCATTTCGGAGTGGCAGTCAACGGGCACATCTCAAGCGTTGCAGTCGCTTTCCATGCGGACTCCACTTTAAAGCCAAAAAACGTTTTAATCTCGTCTTGTCTCGTGTATATATTTATTTTTTGGCCAACATCTGCGTGTTCGCCAATAGATTGCCGTGAAAGTGGTTCAAATCAATCTAAAGTAACTCAGGATACAGCGTCAGTGACTGCAATTGTCAAACACAGTAATCGAGGAGTCGCACAGCCTTCATTATGGTGAGTAAAGATTGTAAAGTAGGATCGCATCAGTTGCCGGTCAAGTTCAGGCTTAACACACCCAGAAAAATAATTAGCAAAATAATTTGCAGTTTTTTTAAGTCGATTTAGAGCTTTCTAATAGATATAAATCTCATATTAATTTTTATACAGAGCTGCATTTTAAGCTCTATAGAAAGAACAGAAAAAATTTACATTTAATCGAAGTTCCCAAAAGGATTCTAAAAGTTACATTACGAAGCATATATAAAGATTAGATCAATGCCTATTTTCCTATAGCTAAAAGTACTTAGAGCTTAGAAAATAAATCATAATACAGTCCATTATTTAGTTTGTTGTTAGATTATTTTCCTTACAAGACATTATATCTTTCTGTGCATTATTCATTGACATACTAGGCACGCTTCGGCCTGTCCTCAATCGCTTTTCCCTCAATCTGCTTTGAAAAGGAGCCATTGCCACACAAAAGGTCTACAAAATGTTGGCCAAAAAGCCAGTGTGACAAATGCCAACAATTCTTGGCACAAAAAAGGCACTTGTTGTTTGTTTGGTGTTTAGTTTCAAGCTGCCGAACTTTCTTTTGAGGCGTGTTTTCATTCGGGCCAGTTTTTTCTTTATTTTCAATTGTTGGCTTAAATCTACAGGCTGTTATTAACCTGGCTGGCAGTAGCTACACTTATACTCATACTATGTCATGAACTGCGACATTATATTGACATTAGATAATGGTTTCAACCACGTGCCAAGCTAATTGCATCATCGTTGTGTATGCATTACTTACAAAATTTACCAGTTTATACTTTTTTATGACGACCTCCGGGCCATAAACAAAGAAAGTCGTGCCTCAGATGCATAATTTATGCAAGATAAACCTTGGCAACATTGGTGATAAACTCATAAAATAACGCCTGTGATATACGCCCACATGTAAAGAAAGTCTTTTTGTAGATTTTATTGCTACTCTAATTAATATTTACCCAAAACAATAAATAGTTCATTGGGCGGTTTATTAGCTAGCAGCCATAATAATAATAATGTGTAATAATGTTTATGGTATTTAGGTTTAATTTTGTTAATGTTTGTTTCCATTACCAATGTTAAATAATCCGCGATGTCCAGACAGAAACGATTCCAAAATTGGCGCATCAAATTAGTTAACAAATTTGTTAAGTGAATAATTATTGGGAATTTTTTTAGGGAAGGCTTTGGGAGAGAAAAAAGTTCCTGGAATCTACCAATTCATTATGGAGGCTAAGCATTTATTTATTTTTTGTTTTTTTTTGAGTCAAGTTCGAGGCGAAATCTGAGCCCCACCGCAAGTGCAAATATTTTCGGTTAATATTTACATAAAAGCAAGATAAAGTCGAATGAAATTTCACCCATAATGTTCGAGAAGTGGGCTTGAAAGTGAGTTTGTGGCCGAGTCACATGTGATAACCCATAAAATTGATGATGAAACAGCCAGAAGATGTTAATTAAAAGGGCCTGAGATGAGCTCTGAAGCCAAGTGAAACTAAGCTGAAAAACTGAGTTCGGTCTGTCAATCTTAGGGCTGGAAAATTATGTAAATCAATTAATACATATAAATCGGTATTTAACAATGCATTTCTTCGTCTGTTGCATCACCGGGGAAAGACTTTCTTCTTTGTTTTTCCAACAAAATGGAATTCAAATCAATTTTCTTCGGCCGTTTTAATTTGAATCAAGGCCATGCCAAAATAGATTTCCTTTTACAGTTGCAACCCAAAACGAATTGGGCACAAAAGCTTGTGGCTTTTGGCCTAGTATACAAAAAAAAATAAAACAGCGAATCATTCATCACAGACAAAGAGGCTCCACAATGGCCCTCCAAAACATATTTTATCAAATAATGCAAAGCGAACCCAAATTATGTCAAGAATTCTTAGCATCTGTCGTGTGTCTTCTGTGTTTTTCTGGCTTGCAAATTAATTAAAACATCTTCAGCGATTTTACGAATATTCTGAGGCAGAAACGAAGCCAACCGTTAGCTCCACATAATTTGCTTACCATTTGTTTACCCCTTTTGTTGGGTTTATTTTCTGTGCAGACTCGTTCCATTCCCAGGGGCTATGGGGAAGAAGCCTAACTCCCTAATTGGACAATAAACAATTATATATATTTATGGTTTTCGGGGAGTTCTTCTGCTTCTGCTGGTGAATTGGAAATGGAAAGCTCACCAGGCCATTCCATGACTTTCGGTTTTTCTATGCATTCTTAGTTGAGATATTTTAACCGCAGATAAGGGCTTGGTGGGTCATATTTAAATTTCACTTTATGGAAGTGAAGGTAGCTTAGTCTACGTTGTGAGTAGTAATTTTTACGTTGCCCATTTGTGAGTGTAATAAATTTTAGGGGAATGGTAAATACAAGATGAGTATATTAAATTTAATGGGAATGCTAAATACAAGCCAAGTTTTATGTTTGGTGCGTAGGTTTTTAGTTTTTATTTGAAGTTAAATTTATTTCTAGGGAATAAATCAAGACTTTGTTATAAAAAAATATTTAATGGAAAGGTTAAATATAAGATGAATAAATATTAACAAACAAAAGTCATTGTATACTTTATAATAAATCTGCAAACTTTGGGAACTTAATTTCTATGAAACAGGAAGAATCAAACTTTATATATTGTGGGATAATTTTTGTCATAATTTGTAACCTGCTTAAAATTTCACTTTGTCTCCATCCGGCTACCGCTTTAAATATAAATCACTGTTTTATACAATACCCTAGCTTTTTGCAACTCTTTTTGAATTTACATATAAATCGCTATCTGCGGCGAACTTAAAAAACATACTATGTTTTTGGATTATGCAAGTTTCGAGTTCATTTAAGGAAAGAAAAAAATGGGAAATGCTTTCGCACCCGGTCGTCTCGGCCATAAAATGTTTTATGTCCCCAAGCGATGCCGTTGAAGTGGCTCAAAGTGGATTCTAAAATGCGTTTCATGGCGAGCCGGCAACAGGTTCGTTTCCTAAGTCTTTTGTTTGCGCAATTTCCGCACCTCGAGCTGCCGGAGATGATGAAACGTCTGAACAATGAGAGACGACAGGGCACTTACTTGAACCTCGAAGTAAACACACACTGATATAATTTCTCTGCCTCTGGTTCCACTTTCAGTTTCTCACAAAGAGTTCAAGTGCGCGGCACTCGCTGCTGCTGCTTCTGCTGGCCCTCTGCTGCCTGTCCAGCGCCTTTGGTGCCAAGATAACCAAGAAGGTGGTTAAGGTGCCGTCGGAGACTGGGGAAAAATCAGAGGCGGAGTCGGATGCCGCTGCATCTCCAGTTGAGGAGGCTAACGATGAAGATGACGAGGAGGATGACGACGCTGACGATGACGAGGAGGAGGAGGCGGCGTCTGCAGACAAAGAAGCAGAAGCAACGACATCGACTGCAACTTCGGGTAACCACAAGAACCCCAATGCAGTCCAGGCCTCTACGGATCCCACAGATCTCAGTGTCTGGGGCATGGTGCGTACTCTCTGGGGTTGGCTGCGGAGCGATCTGAGTGAAAGCCTATTCGGCGATGACGACAACGACGACAAAAAGCCCGCGTCCGGCAGCTCAGCTGTGGGTGAGTCCCCCTCTCTCTGAATAAAAGACAAAAGAGAATATAATAACAAATATTTAACAAAAGAAAACACCAACAAAGCTTAAAATTTAAGCACAGAAAATAAAATATATAAATCAAAGAGCAAAGCTAGCTTCTAATTTGATTTAAATTAGAAATTTAACATTACAAATACCTCATAAATAATATAATTATAACTTTAAACTCATGAAGAAATCTCTCTAAAATCCTGATAACAAAATTCGGCTTCTCTCCCCATTCTGATTATATAATATCCCCAGAAAACATGACACAACATAATATTATTTAATACAAAAATCTTCCTCAATTTAACACCTTTTTTTATTTTTGTTGTCACCGAATTAAGATCTCTTCTTTTCGTTGAGTGTGTTTGAACTGCAATTAGTGCCTCTGTTTGAAATGTGGCTCACTGCGTGTCTCATTTAAGCTGATTGCATCTGCAGGGCCTCAACGTGATTAGCGGCTTTTCTAATCAAAGCCGATTTCCCAGGGTGCCCTTCCTCTCTTTTTGGCTCACTTTCGTTTTCAATGAAACCTGAAGCCGAAGCCGCTAAATAAATACCAAGAAAAAAATAAACGCTAAGAGGTGTTAACACCAAGGCGGGCGATGGGTAAAAAGTTGTGATATATGTATATGTTCGTCTACTGATTGTAATTTCACTTTCCGCATCTTTTCTGGAGCCACACTCAAATTATATATTAAATAAGACAACAAAACGCGGCTCACTCATCTCCCTCTAAACGATGAGAAAATATTTTTGCTTGATTTTTTTTTTTTGTGGCCCTGTTTTTTTTATTTGCGAATTGTTTTTTATTGGACTTTCGCATAGCTGAGCGTTCAGGTCTGTTTATTGATGAAATTATAGTAGTTAAGGCAGATAAACCCAGTGGAATTTCATTTGCGAAGTGACTTCTCTGGGATCTCAAGAATTAATGGGCGTTTTTTGTTTTTATTGATCTTAGCTGAATGGTTTCTTTGGGAAAGCTTTGGGATTTAATTATTACCACAGGTGACCTACATAACATTTAAGCTCTTAAATATTAATGGAAATTGGTTTGTTAATATATTTTATTTTGTAGAGATTTTTATGTCAAACAAGAAAGGAAGCTAACTTCGGCTCGCCGCTGTTAGAATTCATTTTAAGCTAATGCCTCACTTTATCTGGCCAACAATTAAATATGACAATCATTCATGTTTATGCCTATTAAGTAATTACTTATAATTATATTCGCAATGAACTTTGCACTAAAGCTTCACTCATTTAACAGAGATTTCTTTCTATATATTGATGTTAAAATTTACATTAATATTAATAATAAAATTTTCTTCTTTCAGAGGGTCGTACCTTTGGCAAGATTCGTCGCCTCCAGATGGCCCTGATACCCATCATCTTCAAGTTTGGTGTGCTCTCTGCCATGGTTGCCTTTTTAGTGGCCATTGGCATGAAGTCGCTGTTCCTGCTCAAGGTTCTGGTGGTGATGAACGCCATCGCCATTCTGGGCAAGTTCATCACTTTGAAGTCTAGTCTCTTCGGACAGTACGAGCACTCGGCGCCGTCGTTCAACTATCCCGGCTGGAACCCACATGCCAAGGAGTCGTGGGGCAGCACTGGTGTTGGCAGCGGACCCGGTGGCCATCCGCCCAGCAAGGAGATCCACCTGCACATCCATGGCAATGCCCAGACCCAGGCTCAGTTGGCCGGGCAAGGCTACCAGTATGAATCGCAGTCCGGCGGCTGGGCCAGTCGCTCGGATCCCTATGGAGCCTACGCTCCCACGGGCCAGTTCTCGACGGATGGCCAGCAGCCGGAGGCGGGAGTGGTCCGAGAGGGTGTGCCCAACACTACGGATCCCATGTCTTTGCTGCCAACGAAATACCGGGCGAGGACCTTCATCCGATAAGGATTTAGTTAGGAGAGCTGTTCCAAATGGGTTCCGCATGGAAGTCAACGACCACCGCTAGCACACGCACCTTTAGTCAGCGACTTTTCGAGGACGCAGCTTTACGTACACCTAAAACTATAGAGTTACGAGCTTAGTTTTTAATTAAATTATTTGCCCCAAAGTAGCCTTAAATGATTGATAATTTGTAATAAATAGTATATAATATAAGCCCCTGCAGTTGTCTGTGTGTGCCACCGTTTGTTTGAGGTAGCCGAAACAATTACGACTAAAGATCCAGAAGATCGTGATTGATGGCTGCTCGAGGCCGGGGAGAAGAAAGTTTTGTACACAGAGAGAAATTGTTTTGAATTTTTTAAATCTCGTTTAGAAAATCAGCAAAGAGGTAATAATTTGTTGTACAAAATTCTTTACAATGCTTTTTACTGTTACATATTTAGTCTGTAAATTCAAGCACACACGTTTTTCTTTTCTGTGTATGTTCGGTTGGCGATCATTGCGGCCGTGCTTTTCGGAGGTCTGTGATTAATTGGGCATTTGACGTGTCTGCCCGGACTTTGCCTTTCTGCCAGTCTTCCGTCTAATCATCGGATTTATCGCAAACATTGAAATGGAAGTCCAAGTCATGACTTGACATTGCAGATTTCATCGCTGTTGTTGGTAATTTTTTCGGTAGCTCAGCGGCTCAGTGGATTTTGTTCATCTATAAAAAAAGAGTGGATAAGCCGATTCGTTTATTAGCAACTACATGGGCTTGGCCTCATCATATTTCTGCCTCGTTGAAGTCTTAAATATTTGCCCAGAGTGAAAGATATTAGCCGAATAATATGACCACCAATGGTTAGGGCTGAGTAATTGCTGGCGTTTCTCCTTCGCCGATCAGTTGATTGAGAGATTTGTATCGGCTAAGTGAAGTGTTGATTGATGGATTATGGAACCTGAGACTCCAGATGGTGTTACCTTTTGTAGTAAACATGTTTAAATATTAACTGTGTATCTCAGATTGACATAATGAACTCGAGATTGTTATAGAGGAATATGTAAATAGAAAAAAAATGGGAGGGGATTAATATAATTATTTTTTTAAAGATTTTCAGAGCATTCTTTACAGAAAAACATAAATCTGCTGAAGAACACCTACAACTTTTTCGACCTTGACGACTAATCGGCTCCTTTAAGTCTAGCATCCCTTCCCAGCAATCAGTCTGAGTGAGTCATTTCTTAACTCAATATTAATTTATGCCTCTCCTAAGACGGCCTGGCTGATAATACACTAAATATAACAATTAATTGGCCCACGCAGCATATGCGCACGCCCACCAAGAGAAGTCCTAAAAAAGGAATATCCTTGATGCACACATCTTGTCCTAACGCAAAGTGACAACTGTTCTATGGGGAAATGAATCTCAGGCGTAGACCTAATTTACGGGGAGTATATAAGCCGGCTTCTTGGGTCCAAACAGCATCAGTTACCGGCAGTTCAAGCAAAGCGTCAATCAGGATCTCCAGGAAGTCCATAAAAACCACAACCATGTGCAGAATACTTCCAATCATCTCCATGTTCGCCGTGCTGTTCCTGGCCCAGGCTTCGGCTCAGTACTCTTACAATGCGCATACCCTGTGTAGCGATAGACTCAATGATATGTTGATGATGGTGTGCCAGGAATTTAATGGAATTACTCAACAAAAACGCGGCATAAGTAAGAGCTCCCAAAGACTTCACCTTCCGCTGATTTCATAAGAATCCTCTTCAATCCTTCCTTATAGATTCCGGCGACCTGGATCCCCTCGATCCCGTCCAGTACGTGGAAGCTATGGAGTCGCAACCCGTTTTCAGGGGCCGCTTCCACGGCGGAGATGGTGCCCTCAACTCTCTGGCACCCATTCGACGGCTGACGCGGCAGGGAATCGTTGACAGGTGCTGCAGGAGGAGCTGCTCTATGGATGTCCTTATGGAGTACTGCTCTGTCGCCCGTATCTAAATTGCATGACTTTGGATCTACCCACCTTTGACCATTGACTGTCTTTACCTGCGCATCCCTGGGCTTGGTTGGCCAGCAACCATTTTCAGGAATATATATTAACCTTCAAAAGAAATTGTTATCCATAAGTTATCGTTTATGAAATATGTAAATAATATAATTAAAAACTGCTTTTGCTTAGGAAAAACCTACATTAAAATGCTTTTTTAATACCGGAATATAACAATGACTTTTTAAGCTATCTGTGACGAGCTATATCGTGCCTCTTAAAAGTTGTTTTGCAAATAGGTTTCTTTATGTCTTCCTTCCCCTTCCAGTGTTCAGTCTTGGTGAGTCCTTCGAAGGTGGTATTAATATATTCTTCCCTTAAGACGGTTTGGCTGATCTTATGCGCACGCCCACCAAAGGAAGTACTAAAAAAGGAACATCCTTGATGCACACATTCTGCCTTAACGCAATGTGACAACTGGTCTATGGGAGGTAAATAAATTTTAGTTTAGGCCTAATATCCGGCGAGTATATAAGTCAGCCTCGTGGGCTTAAGCCGGCAGTTCAAGCAAGCAGGATCTGCAGAAAGTCCATAATAACCACAACCATGTGCAGAATACTCTTCATCATCTTCGCCGTGCTGTTTCTGGCGCAGACCTCGACTTCTGAGTCGTGCGTCGATAAACTCTATGATGTATTGATGACGATGTGCCAGGAATATAATGGCGTTATTGGCGGAGACGGTGCCCTCAACTTTTTGGCATCTGTACATCTGAGGCGGCAGGAAATCGCGTAAAAATGCTGCAAAAAAACATGCACTTCGCACGACGCTGCTGAGTTCTGCTCCGTTGGCCTTTACTAAATTGCATGACTCTGTATCTACACTCCCTTGACTCTCTGATTACCTGTGAATTCTGAACTTAGTGCCCAGCAAGAATTTTTAGGGATGGATAAAAATATTTAAAAGATATTATTACTCGTAAGTTATAGTATATGAAATATTTAAATATGTACTATAAATATAAGCTGCGTTATATGTCGCAAGACAACCGTAAATCTTCCATAAAAGCAAGTGATTATTCCTGTTCTAAGTTTTATTTACAAATATACTAATTTATGTCTGGCATCCCTTCCCAGGACTCAGTTAGTGAGTCCCTCCTAAGGTGGTATTAAATTAAATACGGTCTACCTCATTATACCCTTGCAGAGGGTATTATAATTTTGGTCAAAAGTGTGCAACGCAGTGAAGGAGACATCTCCGACCCTATAAAGTATATATATTCTTGGTCAGGATCACCTCCTGAGTTGATATAAGCATGTCCGTCTGTCCGTCTGTCCGTCTGTCCGTCTGTCCGTCTGTCTGTCCGTCTGTCTGTTTCTACGCAAACTAGTCTCTCAGTTTTAAAGCTATCGACTTGAAACTTTGCACACACCTTTCTTTCCTTTGCACGCAGTATATAAGTCGGAACGGCTGGGATCGGCCGACTATATCCTAAAGCAGCCATATAACTGATTGATCGGAAATGGTATAACTTCGGTGTTTTTAGAGTTAGAGAATTCAGATTTTGTAGAATGCTATTGTTGGCAACGTAATACGACATACCAAATTTCATAAGGATCGGCTGACTATATCCTATAGCTGCCATATAACTGATTGATCGGAAATGCTATAACTTCGGCGATTTTAAAGTTATAGAGTTCAAATTTAGTAAGAATGCTATTTTTGGCAAAATACTACGACAAACCAAATTTTATCAGGATCGGCCGACTATAAGATATAGCTATAGATATAATAATATAACTGAAAAATCGAAAATTGCCCATCTTTTGTGTTTTTGAAGAATATTCTGCAAGGGTATATAAACTTCGGTTCCGCCCGAAGTTAGCTTTCCTTTCTTGTTTTATACTAAGTTTAAAATTTAAACTTGGTCCACGGGCCATATGCGCACGCCTACCACGAGAAGACCTGAAAAAGCAACATCCTTAATGCACACGTCCTGTCCTAACGTAATCTGACAACTAGTCTGTGGGGGAAATGAATAAAAGGCGTAAAACTAATATCCGGCGAGTATATAAGCCAGTTTCGGGGTTTTAAACAGCATCAGTTACCGGCAGTTCAAGCAACAGTTCAATCAGGATCTGCAGAAAGTCCATAAAAACCACAACCATGTGCAAAATACTCCCAATCATCTCTATGCTCGCCATGCTGTTCCTGGCCCAGTCTTCGGCTCAGTACTCTTACAATGCGCATACCCTGTGCAGCGATAGACTCAATGATATGTTAATGATGGTGTGCCAAGAATTTAATGGAATTACTCAACAAAAACGCGGCATAAGTAAGAGCAACCGAAGATTACTTTCCTTTCCTAACCTTTACATTAAATATTTCATACAGTTGCCGGCGATCTGGATCCCCTCGATCCCGTCCAGTACGTGGAAGCTATGGAGTCGCAACCCATCTTCAGGGGCCGCTTTCACGGCGGAGATGGTGCCCTCAACTCTCTGGCACCCATTCGACGGCTTACGCGGCAGGGAATCGTGGACAGGTGCTGCAGAAGGAGCTGCTCTATGGATGTCCTCATGGAGTACTGCTCTGTCCCTCGTATTTAAATTTTAAATTGACTCTGGATCTACTCCCCTTTGACCTTTGACTGTCATTACCTGTGCATCGCTGGACTTGGTTGGCCAGCAACCATTTTCAGGGATAGATACTAACCAGCAAAAAATATTGTTATTCGTAAGTTATCGTTTTTTAAATATGTAAATATTATAAATATAACCTGCTTTTGGCACTAGAAAAATCATTTAAAAGTGTTTTTTAGTGCTTGGATAAAACAATGATTTTTATCTAAATAAGAACGATTGAGGTCATCACTCCTCATTAAATTGGTCTTACAAAGGGACTCCCTTATTTCTGGCATCCCTTACCATGACTCTGTAAGACTGAGTCACTTCTAATTTGGTATTTATTTATGCCTACGCTGAGCTAAGCTGATTAAACACTAAAAACAGTAAAATTTAATTGGCCGCCACAGCATATTTTCACGCCCACAAGA
This sequence comes from Drosophila truncata, assembly GCA_008042515.1. Classification (NCBI taxonomy): domain Eukaryota; kingdom Metazoa; phylum Arthropoda; class Insecta; order Diptera; family Drosophilidae; genus Drosophila; species Drosophila truncata. Next base: position 48,282 of record VNJQ01007691.1, read on the forward strand.
CTCCATCTACGATTCGCCACACACACACACAATTTGCATAAGTTGTTGGCTTTGACGTCGTACGAGAGAGGCCTTAAGGAAAGGTAACTGCTTGATGCACATATCCTGCTCTAACGCGAAGTGACAACCAGTCTAGGGGGTAGAACGTATCCCAGACCTAGACCCAGTTTCCAAGTTTCCAGGGAGTATAAAAGCCCGCTTCGTGCAGCCAAACAGCATCAGTTACCAGCAGTTCAGGCAACAGCTCGAACAGGATCCCAAGGAATCTCACATAAACACCACAACCATGTGCAGGGTACTCTCCCTCATCACCATGCTCGCCGTGCTGTGCTTGACCCGTACATCGGCGCAGTATTCCTATGAGCCGTACACGATGTGCAGCGACAGACTAAACGATATTCTGATGATGGTGTGCGAGAAGTTCAATGGAATTACACCACAAAAGCGAGGAATGAGTAAGATTCTTTCCCTTTCTTCCAGCCTTCACCAGAAACTTGTTAAATCCATTCCCATTACAGTTACCAGCGACCTAGATCCCCTCGATCCCATCCAGTACGTGGAGAATACGGAATCGCATCCGCTCTTTAGGGGACGCTTCCATGGCGGAGAAGGTGTCCTCAATTCGCTGGCACCCATTCGGCGGCTGACGCGGCAGGGAATTGTGGACAGGTGCTGCAAGCAGCCCTGCGATATAAACATACTTCGAGAGTATTGCTCCGTAGCCCTCATGTAAACGGCATGACTTTGGATCTCGTTCCCTTTGACCTGTGACTTAGGAAATCCATTTGCAAGGATATATAATTCCGTTCCGAAGATATTGTTAGACGTTAGTTGTTATCGCTTATTAATTATGTGAATATAATTAAAATAATCTGCTTTGAGCATTAGCAAAACTTTATTTCAAACGTTTTTTAATTATATTTTGCTATTTTATATTTTATTTTATTTTATTTTAAAAACAAGATCTTCAAAAGATTTATTAAATAGCTTAATTTCTTTTCTTTTTAATCCATTAACCTGACAACCTTGCCAGATTGTTTTCCTTTTGCCTTGATTTGTTCATGTCGTTGCTAAACATTAAATCCCCAAAAGAGTGTCGTAAAGTCGGGGAAGCTCCAAAAAGTAGGCACCACTTTTGATCCATCTCAGAGCCAAGTTCGTGGCCTGAGTCTTTCGTTTTGTTGGCAGGCAATAACTGATACCAAGATCGACAAATGCTATGCTTAATATTAATATCAGCAAGGACCTGTTAATTAGCCGCCATAGAAAGTGAAGACACAAGCTCTTGGCTAGCAATTAAGCAATGTTAATTACAAATGCAACAATTTAAAGCCGGACAAGATCGGCGTGGTGCTTGATACATATTCATCTGAGGCAATTAGAGCCGCTCAAATAGGCGGGCGACCATGTAATGAGGCTTAGAGACACTCGAAAAAATATTTTAAAGAAAGCCTTCTGCATTATATAGCAAAAGTAATAGCTATTTATACATTAAATGATTTCTCAGACTTTATTTATTTATTTTTCCGAGTGTGCTTAGCCACTTGAGCATAGCTGGCTTGGCTGGCATTATGGAATCTTGTTCGTTGACTGATTTATAGGAGGACACTGGTCTTAGATCTGGTCCTGGACTTTGTTGTAGGCCCAATGTGGCTGTGCCAGCCATTAGCCATTAGACATTAGCCATTAGCCAGCCGTCATAAGTGTGGGCAGGTGACGTTTCGCCTTTCAGTGACGACAAGTGAGCCGGTAAGCCAAGTTGAGACCACAGCCAGGTGATGTCTTCTTTGTCGGCGACCATCGACGGCGGCATTCGAGAGCGCCTCAATTAATTAGTGGCCGTGCCAAAAACAAAATGGCGACGCATATAGCCAATAGTTGATAAGGCCAAAGTCAAAGCTAAAAGCGGAATATAATAGATGGACGAGTTGGAGGTAGAAATAAATGAAAATGTACGATGCCCGGCGAATTTCTCTGGCCGTCCGCTGCTTTCTAACAACGCACAGCAAGCCGGCTCGCCGGCGATTATTGAAATACTCCAAAGGTTTTTTCGCTGACCATTTCATTTGGCCAGTTCCAGTGGCGGCGACAAATCATGAGCATCGACAGATGCACCAGCATCTTAGTCCCCGCTATATACGAGTCCAAGACCAACTAAAATGTGGATAATTGCGTCTAACTGACGGGACAAGAGGCACTGGGCTTGTGAGCCTCAGACAGCTGGGGGATAGTTCACGGAAAGAAATATTATCTTAAATATTAATTATTAAAAGGAATATTAAAGGTGCAAAATATAGATTTTTCATTGAGAAAATTAACTAAAGTTAGGAAATAAATAGATATTTTTTAATAAGTTCTTTTATATCTATTAAACTAAATTTTCCATTAAAAATTACCTATTTTTTTCTAAATGTTATATCTTCTCTCCTTCTTTACTCTGAGTACTTAACTCCTAAATATCTGAACGTTAGTTATAGAATTCGTTAGCAAAACTATAAAACAGACCTTTAATAGCCTTTTAGAGCCAAGTAATTATCTCCCAGTGTACTCCCCTACAGTTCAAGTTGGGGGCTGTGTGCTGGAGACGTGCTGTCAACGGATCTGGCTGCTCTCACTCTCTTTCTAACATGATAATTGGACATGGCCTGGGAACGGGTATCACCAGTGCGATGGCATAGATGTCAGCTACTGTACCTTAGCTTACTTACTTGCCTGCTACCGGCAACCGGCTACCTTGGCGACATCTTTGGCGGCCCTATGTCTCCTTAATTGCATGTCGCCTGTCGCCAGTCGCCTGTCTCCCCATCGTGCAGAAAGTGAAATTGATATATGATTTAAAAAAAATATATATACAATAAGTAAACGAACGTTCATCACGAATTCTTCGCTAATTCGCCGCTCACATTGGATAATTTCGTAATGTCCACAGCTAATCAAAATTCGAGCAATGCGTCGAGTGCGTTGACCAAATTGAATTTGGTTTCAGACACACCTTCAGTTCATTCCAAACTCCGATCTGACAATATCAATATGAGTGTATATATTGTGCAAACTTTCTTTTCAGCGGAACAGACAAGTACGTGAACATATACAAATATTTAATGTGTGGCCCTCCGTTAACACTTGTAATATGATTTTAAGTTCAAGGAAAACGCTGTATTTATTTAGTTCATAATTTAATAAGAATACTGTAATACTATATATACATGGATTCATAAATGGAAATTCATTAATATTCTGAATTATTTCTTACTTACTGCTTTTTTGATTTTTGGCATCACAAATGCTGTTTAAAACCCTGAAATTGATCTTTAAAATAATTTATACATTTTCCCTGTAAAATAGTGTAGTAAATCATGCTAAGCATTCATTTATAAAGTTTTTGTAGTAGGCCTAGCCCTATGCCATAAATAGCAGGCACTCGCGAAATGTCAAAGTCAATCTTCGACTGCACCATCAGCAAACAGGTAGAAAACTTTCATTTTCATCACTTGGACAAGTGGGTCTTAAGCCAGAATTTATCAATGATGCAACTGTATTTCCATCTGCCCAAAATGTTAATTTGATTAACAAATATTTTATGCAATAGTTCGAGAGAGGTGCTAATGAAGTTGTGAAAGATGAAAGGGAAAGGTAAGAGCGAACTGGAGATTTTTCGTATGCCAAGTCATGCGGGTGGAAATCTACTCTTCACTACTGTTGGTAGTAAATTTTTCACTGGAACATCCACCCCTTTGACCCGATACACAGGATTTGCATCTGCCTATAATGGCATTTCGCTGCAGGATTAGCATCTCACGAACGACTTTCCACTGATTTTCAGGAGTTCATGTGGCGAATGTGAAAAGGGGAGTTCCATGTGAGGCTGTGCTTTATGGCATTCATTTTGGGAATCGATGCAGATTATTCAGTTATCTTATATATGAAAAACTAAAGTGAATTGGTATAAAATGTATTATACCCTTGCAGGGTATTATTATTTTTCAAATGAAGTTTTAGAAGGGGTCACATCATAAAAATTGTCAATTATTTTAAGATTAGTTGATTATTCTTATAAATAGAGAATATTTTAGTTAAATAATATTTCTTTCAGATCATGATTGGGGAAAGAAACCCCGATTTCTCTGAAAGAAATACTTTTACTGTTCTCGATGACGGATAAGCTGTGTATAATCGGGAATCTGTGAAACACTATTAATTAAATACCTTTCTTCTCATAAAATGTAAGCTTATCATACGGCCATCTTCTTAGTGAAGATAAGCTCTTCATTTAATAGGATTTAAGTAGGCTAACCGGAGGATTTAAATCATAATAAAAATAAATAATAAAAAAAAACAGCCTAAACAAAAGCTGAATTAAATATGTTTTCTTTGTGTGATGGTAACCTTTTGTCTGGCACAAAACACCTGTAAATTCGCATTGGCCAAGAGGCCATGTCATCCCTCCCTCGAAGGTTAAAGTCAAAGTTCAATGGTTTACATATAAACCGAATGCTCGGGGGAATTCTTGTGTGACACTCGAAATGCGCATAGCGGACAGCTTAATTGATCCGTTTGTTCAGTGCATGCCACCGCACACATTTGCTAAAATCCGAGCCCAGACCCAGCTAAAACCAAAGTCAACAGTAGTTCAGCTTGGCTCTGCTCGCCGCCGGCCTCTCTTTTGGCCAACTTTCCAAAGAGCCAACTTTCACAACGCACTCTCTTAAGTCGCCGTCGAGCGTCGAGCGATTGGTATAAAGCTTCTTACGTATGCGCGTCATGGCTTAATCTTACCTTGAACTTGGTCGTGAGCAGATCGTGGAGCAGCTGTGTGTGGATCCCCCTTTGAGAGCCAGTGGTGGTGCATCGGGCCTCGTTCGATTCGGGTTCTTTTGTCGAATTCAAATTCAAATTCAAAAACTGAACAGAAAGAAAAAATGGAACAAAGCGCCGTTGTTCTTGTGCGTGCCGATAAGTGTACATAAATCAGTGTTTTGCTTGAAACTTGACTCTAGACTTCTGATTTCGTCTAACGGTGCCAGTGTCTAAAAATTATATATATTGCTATATATACATACATATACATCTATAAGCAAGCCAAGGAAATCCAAGCATCATGGACTTGGACTGGTGGCAGCCTTCCATCATTGTGGGCCTGATCTGTCTACTCCTGCCATCGCAGATAACTCCAGCGAATGCCTGGAGTCTGCCAGCCCGCGATTCAGCAGTCTCCGCACCTGTTGGCCGGCGATTAAATGGTAAGAGTGTTGACCACAAAACAGCGTTAGCCATTACTGTATTTTTTCGGTGAAATATATGGCATTTTTGGTAGAACGCAGCTGGTTAGTAATAGAAAACGGATATCTTTAGGCTGTTATTTACCCTTTGAGTTATATTGCATTTGTCTTTACTTAATAAGTTTTATTTATAAATTAGAATTAGGAACTCCTTTCTGTTATTTTCCATATCTTCCCCTTATTTTTGAACTACCTCCCATATTTTCCTCATTAACAAACTCCCAAATCAAATGGATCTTTCTCTTCCTCTGAGCTCCGGCTCCCCAAAATCTCTTGAAGTCTCTTTTTATTTTTATTTAATTTATGTTTATTATTTTTTTCTGGGTAATGTAACGAGCTTGGCCCAAACAAAGAAAGGGCCCAAGAAAAAAACAGTCAGCAGCAGCAAAACATAAACAAAAGCTCTGAGTAAAATACTTTTATTGCAGTGAAATTTCAGTTCATTAAGCTAAATGTGAGAGTGGCAATTTCTGTGTTCGGCAATTATATAATCGGCGGCCAGCCGCCAAACGAAAGTCGCCACAACTGTCACTGTCACTGATTATGGCCACCGCACCACTGCCACTGGCATCGCAAAGAATCGGCCAAGATTTATGAGCCACTCGAGTGGCCACAGATCCGTCAGAGCTGTCACAGCTGCCACGGCCTGTGAGGCGTTCATCTTTTACATGGCCACAAAAAACTACAGCTGCCATCTAACATTTTACGATAAGTATTTCCAACCAAATAATGTCAAGTATTTTTTTTTTAAATTACAAAAAATACAATGGCTTGGTTAGGAAAGTATTGGTTTTCTACATAGTATGGATTTATGGTTATATGCCTTATTCATTGTTTATAAAAATGGTTACTAAGTATTATTCTATATATATCCTGGTATATATTGATCACTCTTACTGCTTAAATTAAACTTAATAAGTTGCAGAAATTACCATTTATTGCCTAAGCAATACAACTATTTTTTTACCATTGATGTTTGCCGATTCAACTAATTTTTGTTTACATTATGTGGTTCGCGTGCTGCATCCACCCCTTCTACTAAAATTAGCCAAGCTGATCGAGAATTATATATAGTAGAATAAAGCAATCCGTGTTTTAATTAGTTTAACAAATTGTTAATACAAAGTTTAATGCATTTTATGTTATAATTTGTTTTCTCTCTGTATTTCTTTTTATAGAGAAAGAAGATTTCATTATAAACAAATTATCAAATTTCATAATAATGGTCTTACTTAAAACCATTAACATTTTATTCGCTCAAAATTTCATTGAAAATACTCTTGATTTTTCTTTCGGTGCATTGATTAAACCACTTCCATCGGCAATGCAGCATAACGAAGTGAGCTTAATCTTATTTTGGTTCTGTTACGTTATGGAGCGTACGACACTTTTTTCTTGGCCGCTGCTGTGGTTTTATTTTGCCTTATTTTTTTTCCATTTTTGGCTTAAACCTGGCAACCACATGGCGAACAATTAGCAAACGCCAAGACAAGGCTAGACCAGGCGAGAAGACAACAAGTGCAGAAGGCATTACCATTCCCATTACCATTACCACAAAGAAAGAAAGAAATACACCTCGTTATCGTTTAGGGCACTTGGCGTCTCGATCTGCTTCTGAGCATGTAATATGGGTCATAACCAACTAAACCAGAAACAGAGACCCCAACTAAGCCAAGAAGTTGCGTATTATACGATATACTATATACTTAATACTGTTTTTCGTGTGGAGACCCCCGAAGAATGTCGAGTCATTAAAGAACGGGAAGGGCAGCGAAACATGAATTAACGTTTAGTTTGCTGATTAAACGACTATCAAATACACTCAAAAACACTTAAAATACTAAAATATATGTAAATTTTATTAAGCAAGTCATGTCAAAGGTTAAGTGGGGCATCGATGGGGTTATGCAGTGGCAAGAGCTGGGGTTAATATCTGCCAACTTAATCTGAGTTGTTTTGATTGTGATTCTGTTTTTGCAAGATCGCTAAGATGACAGGAGTTCTTTTAGTTTGTTTGAAAATTAATATTCTTTCAGAGGAAAGTAGAAGTAAAAGTGCTTCGAGAATAAATAAGAACTTATACATTAGGTATTCAAGAGAAACGCCTACGAAAAATTTAAATGTGTTTACTTACCATATTTAAATATTCGTTAATAAATGAGTAAAAACTGTTTAGATAGGTTTTCTGTATATTTGAAAAATAATATTTTTAGCAAAAATTTGTATTTAAAATATATAAAACGATCAAAATAATGTAGGTTTCTTCTATGACAAGAACTTGATCTTTAGAATACAATATCAATCTTTATTTAGTAATTTAAAATTACTTAAACATTTTATTAGTATTTTATTAAGTAAAGTTAATAAAATATTGTAATGCTTCGAACACCTCTCCTGTGTTAAATAAAAGATTAAAAGAAATCCACTCAAGTTTCAATCGATTTCCATTGTTTGAACTTAGCTCAACCCCCATTAAGTCTTTTATTAATGGCGTTAAACAAACCCCTTAACAAATTGAATAAACTCTCTCCCTGAAGAGCAACACCTGTTTGGAGAAAAGTAACAATAACAGCGCCAAGACAAACACCCAAGAATGGGTAAACACCCGTCCGGACAAGTTGATGTCTTAGTTGTGATACTGTCGGATTCACTTGGTGACTACACCAACTTAAGTTAAGCTGAAAAGGGAGCCGGGAGGGGGTGAGGCACGAATGTAAATATACAAATATATGTACTCCATTCGGGGAGTTGCTACAAATTGCGCCGACACCAAAAAAGCGAGAAGAAAAACTTGAAAAACGCTCGTAATTGGGTTATAACCGTCATATTTGTATGTGAGAGTGTCCGAGGCGAGTCGCTACTTACTATTTAAATATTTGGAGCTCGCCCGGTCTGGCTCGGCTCCAAACTGGACAACTGGCTTTGAGTCTCTGAGGCAAACAATGCCATTGGCAAATCCCAGCTTCGATGTCCCACGTCCACGTTCCAAAACGGAGCAGCATTGGTGACATTTTTGGACGAAGCGCAAAAATGAAAAGTGCTGCTACTGCTGCTTCACTGGAATGAAATCTAATTTCATTTTTTAATTGCCGCTCCGGCATCTCGCCCAGTTTGGTCAGCCGCAGCAGCCATGAAAAGATGCCCAAACTGGAGCCGCATGAAGCTGTAAGCGTGTCTCCTCCATCTGTCAACATCGTGTTCGATTTCTGCGTAGGCATTGAAAATCTTGGATTACAATTTCAGTTGCAGTGACCGGAGTGGCCACACAGCAAGAAATTCCAAATATTTGGATGATTGCTTGGCCAGCGGATGCAAACCTGATCTTGAAAAGTGTACACTCTTAGTAAAAGTGATGGAAACTGGATTAAATTCTTTGAAAACTGAATGGTATAAATTGCAAACAATGGCAGAAATATAACAGCTTAAAACCCAACCAAAGAAGCGTCTTTATAGAACTTTTCTTGGTATCAAAAACAGGGGAAAAAAGTCTTTGAAATAAGATATATAAATAATACAAATATTCCTATAATTTTCCCGTTAAATTCCAGTATCTATAGATTTTTCCTGCGTGCAACGAACTACAATTTGCGTAGCCAAAAGCCGCGAGAGCTCTAATCAATAAACAACATGTGCGGGGTTGTTCCTCAAGTTGTAGCTGCCGGCCAGTCTTGTTCAAGTCTTGAGTTTGCATTTAACTCTGGGCTTTTGCGGTTGACTTTGACTTCGACTTCGACTATGGCGGTGTCTTCAATTCAAATTCTGCGCCAGATCGAAAACCAGTGAAAGTTTTATTAAATTTCAAGCTCAGCGGCACTGAACTGAAACCCACAACAACTCAGCTCACATGTCTCTCTCTCTCGTCTGCTGCCGCTGGCTTGCTAACGGTGAAGTTAAGAGCTAAAGAGTGCCACATTGTTCCCGCCGATTTCTATAATAGCCATAAAATTCTTTTGTAATGAACTCGGAAATATTTAAAATACCGAAACCACTAGATCATTGTATTTAATTCGGCGGCCCTAAAAGGTCTGTCTGGAACTTGAATGCCCGAGTAAAGTGCTCTCGTTAAGCGGGAATCAATTTGATGAGTTTATTGAGGTGTTTTCTCAAGCCATATTATTCATTTTATTTAATACTTTGGCTTAAGGAACTTAACTTTTATGGGTACAAAATAAAAAACACGAGCCTTGACTTAGTTTGCTTTTATTTTTAGTAAACAAAGTGACAACAAGTCTCAGGAAATAAGCAAAAGTGAATGCATTTTTTAAGAAATATATAAAGATAAAGATATAAATTTGTTATTTAAAAAATATATATTATATAAAAATCGACTTAAATGCGAGCCAATGTTCCGACCCAAATAGTACCTTTCAATCCAACCGTTCGATGATAGATTTCCCCTTAATTTATCCCCCCTTATAATCATTCAATTCACTTTCAAATACCGCACACAAGCATGCAATTTTTTAAGTTTACAACTTAATCTTGGCCCAGACAAAATAACTCAGAATTCGCCGTGATTATGCTAATATTTTACGAGCTACTGTTATGGCCAAGTCCGCAGCCGCGGGCCAAGACAAATGAGCCAGCCGATGGTTAGAGCAGTTAGCCTACTTGACCAGCCGTCCAGCAGCAGTTTACAGTTGCTTTATATATATATATATATGTATATAGATAAGGTCCAGCAATATATTGTAGGCAAATGCGTCACCCGTCATCGAGCATTGCCAGCGAATAGCCATAACTATAGAGTAAGTAAGCCACGCATAAACTCCAATTGCAGTGAAAGTTCATTTGCCATTGGGAATCGGTTTTGGCCCAGACTGGGATTCGGTCTTGGTCAGTGGCATTATCATTGCCATTGTCATTACCATACGCCCGCCCTGCCAGCTAAAATCGAGAAGAAAAGTGAAAAGGCCAAATGCCGAATGCAACTTTGCCTACTTTGGCCAGAATAGCAGCGACTAATGCCTGGCTACTTGGCCAACAGCAGCAGCACCAGCGCCTAAGCAGCTGCAGATAATGTGCCACATTTGTCGGCCAAACAAGACACCCAGCGGATATCGAAGATGCTCGCCACGGGAGGGCACTGTAAGAAAAGGATTTTTGGAAAATTTGTTGCCTTCAATTTTTTAAAAGATTTCTCTGCTGCGAGACTTTCAAGTCTGATTTTCTAATTTACAGATTAAATTAAATATTCTGTAAATACCAAATAAATTCTTCTATATCAAAAGCTTATTCTAAACAAAAAATCCACAAAAATCCTACAAGATTATCCCCAAAATATAACGATTTTTTCAAGTGCATCACGACTTCTTTGACTTTCTTTGAACTCCCCTAGACTCTCAGCGCGATTTCCCTCCTTGGCACTCCTTGGATCCCTTACTAAGCCATTCTTGGCACAGGTTTAAGCTTCACTTTTAGCCAGTTTTTTCTGTTGTTTAGGCGGCGTGGGCCGAATTTAGCAGGATGTTATCTGTCGGATGTCACCAACACGGAAAGTTTAGCAAGTAAACAATTTTTCACAGGCTGCCACCGCGGGTCGCATCCCCATGGATGGCTTTCACCCGGCATTGAATTTGGGAAAAATATTGACGATGCCTTGGGTCAAAGTACGCGCTGCTGCCATTGAAAGCGAAATGAGCCAAATAAATTGTGACAACGACGGGGAGACAGGCCAAGCAAACAAACGACATGGAAAACCTACACGAAGCGACATTACATTTTCACTTATCACGACTCTCTCAATGGCATTCATGAGACCAAAACAATTAAATCAACAAAAAGGCTCAAATAATGAATATAAATAGGGGAAATAATAGCTCAATTTGTACACTCTTCGAAAAATAATGAAATATGGTAATTAGAGTGTTATTAGGTGAGGGAAACCAATAAATTACTTACTAACTTACACTGTTATAGAGACTGTATGGAAGGTTTAAGTGTGATGAACCTCAGGCATTAATTTTTAGTAACTTAAGGGTCTCTAATGAACTTAAGTACAGAAAATAGTATCTTAATTTGGAAACCCAATAATTTACAGGCATCTTTTAGCCTTAAAAATATTTTTTCCTTTTAGTTTTTAACTCTTCCCTGAACTTTCTTCATCAATTGTGTTATTCGCCATTAAATGGGCTCGCTTATTAAGATGCAAGTGATTTGAACGACAAGCGGCAATAATTTTAATTGCTGGCAATCAATCGCTGAGCATTTTCACTGCATCTCTGATTGATGGCCAATCGATAAATGCTAACTAAAGCGTGGCATGCGCCGTCAACAAGTGAAGTTGTAGTTGAAGGAGAAGTTATATACGAAATAAATACGAGGAATCCATGGATAAATTACATTTACACGCACCGCACATCTGTGTAGCAGCGCTGCCTTGTTAGCGCCTTTGACTTGCAGCAAAAACCACACAAGGTGTTGATATGAGATTTCCCACTGCGTCGCCACACATACTTTCACTCAAATATTTGCCGTGGCTGGACCATGACCATCTAAGCCATGTTAGCCAAATTAGACCACAAATACAAATCCCCAATGGCTGTAAGAAAGTCTGCCAAAGTCTGTTGTCGTCGGGCTGTCATTGGGTTAGCTAGCCAGTTTGCCCAATTCGTTGGCAGTTTTCCATCAAATATTTAACCAGCTTGGCTCCATATTTACGCTGATCTCCATTTTGTGTCAATCTTTATTACAGAAGTCTCGCCATATGTGGACCTGGCCTTGTGCCCCATCCGAGCGGAGCCCTGGACCTGTGCCCGCCAGCAGTCCGCCAGGATACTGGACGCCTGGGATGGAGAGCTTCATGTTCAATGGCAAAAGTTAAAGGGTGAGTGATGATTATTAAGCTATTTTAAGTTAGAAATTTAATATGTAAAGAGCTTAGGCATAGAAATTTTACTTATTTCTTGCTCTTGAATAATTTTTTACTTTTCTCCAATAAATATTCTGCTTCAAGAGTTCATTAAACCAAACACAACCTTGAATCGTTAGCGAGTGCCAGTCAAGCCCCTAATTAGGTGCTAGGTGAGAAAACTCTTCAATGACAAAGATTTTCCCAAGACAAAAAAAAAACGCAAAAAAGAAAAGCTAGCATTTTCACCAAGCCAACAAAGTTAAAATTAAAGTTCAAAGCGTTATTCGTGGGTGAGAACTCACAGAGAAACTGAAAACGAACCCGCAAGGCTGATCACATAATGCGATAATCGATGAGTTTAGGGGAGTTGGCTTGGGCTTCATCTCCATGGAAAAGCAATTAAAATTGAAAACATTTTCTTCTCTCCTTACCATGTCCCCTCATTTTTTTTTATTTTCTCTTATTTTTTTTGGGACAGTCGAGGCCGATCGGCAGATGAATGCGACGATCGAGCGGCGGGGTTATAGCGCATCGGAGCTGCCCGTGAAAGAGAAGCCATCGACAATACTAAAGAAAATCGAAATCGGCACAAATTACATGAAGAAATATCTGGCCGAGTCCATGGATGGGTGAGTGCAAGTGCTAAAAACAAGTTGAATCCACAAAATTTTCGCCAGCATTTTCATTTCTCTGTTTTCTTCCTGTTTTTCCGCCTCTCAACCGGCTCTCAACCAACAGCTTCCTTGGCCGTGAATACGAGTATTTGCAAACACCGAAAGCGGCTGAAGAAGATAGTGAAAACGACGACGGCGAAGATGATGATGAAACGGATGCTGCGGAAGATACTGATACCAGTGATGCCGCCGAGGAGACCGCCGACGAGGAGGAGGATGCTGCCAAGGATGAGGAAGAGGATGATGTCGACGAAGATGAGGACGAGAATGAGGATGCCTCGGACAGCACAGCGGAGCAGGATGCTCAGGAGACGGAGCCCGAGGCGGAGAACGATGACGAGGATGTGGATGAGGCGGCATCTGAGCCAGAGAAAGAAGCGGAAAAGGAGACGCTACCCAGTATTTTCAGCGGTCAGCCAGCGACTCCGGCGGCGCAGGACGATGGAAAGAGTCCAGTTTTCAGCGAGGGCAACACTTCCTCAGGTTTTTATAATATTTTTTGATACTAGGTTTGATACTAGTGTTTTTCAAATTTATTTACATACAATTAAATTTTTTCAGGTGTGGAATTCATCGAACTTCAAGATGGCGAGGAAGCAGCTGCTGGGGCATTGAAAAAGCCCGGCGGTGGTGGTGGAAAGCGCAAAAAGAACAAGAAGAAGAAGGGCGGCAAGCGAAAGAAGAACAAGAAGGGTCAAAGCCAGGACACCCCCGCCACTCTGGTAGTGGTGCAGGCGGCGCCTGAGCACCACGAGGTGGATCATGGCCATGGCAGTGATTCCGCGATATTTAGCCACGGGAGCAGCCATGGTTCCAGCGATGACGATGACGAAACCGTAGCCGTAAAGCCCATGAAGAAGCGGAAGCAGAAGCGCCGCATGAAGGGCAAGCGGAAGCGAAAGGGTCAGCATGGCGGATCCAATTCCGTGGTGGAACACGAGCAGAGCGACTTGAGCCTGGGACTGGGTCTCCTCGACGAGCTGGTCGATGCGGAAGACTACGGCGGCGGCAAGCGGAAGCACAGGAATCCACTAAATTATGGTAGAAGTAACGGAGGTGTGTGTTGTTTGCTGCGTGTGGTTTTACATGACTTTTGCGCACCATTTTTCCTAGCACCAATTTTGAGTGCCTTCTATGTTTAATTTTTAACTATTTTTAATCTATTTATATTTATTTTGAATTTTGTTGAGGTGTACAGAAAGGTTATTCAGTGGTTAGGGTCATATAGGGATAGAACAGGCTTTAAATGGTTGAAAAGTATTTTAAACTAATATTTTACATTTACAGACAAAGTTATTTATTTTTATTGAATTTTGAAATAATTTAAAAACCTGTATAGAGGGGTTCGGCTAAAAAAAAATCTAGGAATTTAATTATTTTTTTAAATTTATTTACATTAATTTATTTCAATTTTGATTCTCTACAATCGTCATTTCTTGATTCTCCAACATATGATTCTCCGAACCATAAAAATGACAAAATGAAAAGAAAATAATTCTTTAATTTAAATTAAATTTAACTTCAATTATTTAATTAAATTAACATACATTTAAATTAAACATTTAAAAAGCGTCAAAGCTCGTTGCTATAAAACCACCATCTTCATATGTATTAAAATAGTATGGTTACTGGTTTTCGTCATAGATGGCGCTTCAACAAAAGAACTGCTTTACGAAAAGGCAAGCAGTTACTTTGCTGACAATCGTTAAATTTAAAATTAAAATATACAGTTTTCAGTATACCTTCAAAAGATTATATTACATTAAGCAATAATTAAATTTTTTAAATTTAAATTAATTAAATTAAGTTATTTCTATAGTAAGTTACATTTGATAAGTGGTATAATCTTAAGTTTTTTGGTTTAAATTGTTGATATTGCTTGCTTTTGGAATGCTTTTTCATCGTTATCGTTATTGTTAACGCACCTAACGCGCACAGCAGTTCATACTAACAAACACCACCCTCCCAAGCGAACAAATTATTATATTTTTTTGCGTTACTCGTTCGATTTTAGACAAGTAAGTGTAAAGAATTCAAGAGCCAAGCCAGACTAACACTCTCTCCGATTATCTCCCTCATACAAATTCAATAAACTATAGTTACTCGCGGCAAGAAGAAGAAGAAGAAGAAGGCCATCGCTAAATTCATGCTAATTGGCAGCTTCCTGAAGGCCAAAATCGAACTGCTGCTGAAGATTCTCGGAGCCCATCTTCAGGTCAAGTTCTTTGCCATCGCCTTAATCGGTCTGCTGATCAATATAGCCCGATTCTGGATTGACGTTAAGCGCGGCAGTCCGCCGTCCAAGGTGAGTTTGGAGACCTAATCCGAGTTCGAGATGTTGATCTGTTGTGAGTTCTTAACCCGGGACCGAGTTCTTAACGCGACACACACGAAGGTTAACAGACCAGGCGATGTTTCCTCAAGGATTTTCTGCACTCTTTCAGCTGTGAAAAGAAATGTCCTTAAACTAGTCATAAGTCGAACACAACACTTCAGGTTTTGTTGGCCAAGGTTTGTCTCTGCTCAAGGCACTGAGCACATTATATAAATATTTCCGACTAGCTTTCCTTGTCTCTACCCCTGCTCTCTCTATCTACTTCTCTCTATGCTCTACAACACAAAATGTAAATATATAAAGTTTGTAAAAAGCGTTAACTTCCAAAGAAAAGAAAAAAACAACACCCGAGGCGGTCTAACACCTCTAACTGTTCTGGATCTTCTCCAAGCTTCAAACTTCCAAACTTCAAACCACCAGAGTTCCGTTCCACAAACCACCTAACGTATCCAAAATGTGCCGTATGCTAACAAATTCAGACCTTTTTGGTTTCAGATATGGTAAAATTTTTGGACAGCTCTCACAAACGTTTTCGGAACGTACAACTCTAATAAGAAAAAAGAATACAAAACAATAAGCAATCCAAATGTGTTCACTAATAACAACCAAGTACACTTTAAGACCCAAAAATCAGAACAATTCTGACCGTAGTGTTCGTTTCAAAGACTTTCCCTCACACTGTGTAAGTACGAGTTATAAAAGCCATAACTCTGAAATTGCCAATTGAAAGAGTCCGGCAGACAGACAGATGAAACATGACACAAAACACTGGACAAAGGTGATTTTTAGTGCAGGAATAGACATTAAAAATTGTTGTTATCGAGATTATTCCCAGCGTTAATTTATAAATATTTTTATTTACTTCATTAAAACTTTGTTTAATTGCTAAGCAAGTTAGAATCAAATTCCCAAAATATTTAAAATTATCTTTAATATACTTAAATTTATAGAATTTTTTAAATATTTAAAATAAAAAGATAAGATTCAAATTAAAAACTTAAATCTGGAATAATCATAATTATGATAAACCTGCACTAAAGTCCCACATTGTTGACCTGTTTAATAATACTCATATCTACAGATATACATGATATATACAGCAAAAAATACAGAAAACCACTCACACTCCTGGGCCTCTTTGGTACTTCCTCTGGTGTTTCTCACTTCACGGCACACGTCTTGCATATTTTCTAACTAGGTTGTATACGTTGAACATGCCCACCATCAGCACCACTACGAGGATCACGGCGACGACTGGAGCGAGCAGGGTAGCTATTGGAAGCGATCCCTGCAGACGGATCCCTCCATCGAGGAGACCGACTCCTCCACGGACAGCTACCAGCTGCGACAGGCACAGCAGCAGCAGCCCAGCATCCAGGATCCCCACTATATGGCCTATCGCAACCAGTACCAGTGGCAGTAGATGTTTATTCCCCAATCCCCTCAAAACCCAAGCCCAACCTCTGACCTCCAATGGAGACAGCCCCCTCAGAATAACATATTACTTGTATTTATTTGAGTTATATCTCGTATCACGATGCTGATTATTAAATAATCCCCGAGGTCCTAGAGCAAAATTACTTTTAGCACGACGCGAAGAGGTGCCAGTAAACCAATTTTAGTT
Organism: Drosophila truncata; assembly: GCA_008042515.1. NCBI lineage: Eukaryota > Metazoa > Arthropoda > Insecta > Diptera > Drosophilidae > Drosophila > Drosophila truncata. Next base: position 65,047 of record VNJQ01007691.1, read on the forward strand.
CGTAACCTAACCTAAACCCTAAAGCCTAAAGAAAAAAAATGCTGCCTTAGTTGAAATTGTTGTTAGTGCAATGCCTTAATTATGTAAAACTAAATTTTAAACTTTAAAAATTTACCTTTTAATGAGAAATCGAAGAACTGCTTTTGGAATACAAACATATTCGGAGCGAAATGAAACAAATTAGGCTTAAGTTATTTATGCAAATTATTTATTGTATTTCGTATGTTATATGCTGATGCTTATTAAAGAAAACAGATTTGATAATTGTAATTTGATTGGAAGTTAAGATTTAATTTAATAGTTTGCAGATGATAGGTAATGTATGAAAAATTGTTATGAATTTGTTATTAATAATATAATATATTATTCAGTATATACAAGAAAGATTTAAGCTTAAAAAGGTTCCAGTTTTAACACGGCAGGGTAAAAGCTAGCTTCCTTTTTTATTTTCTTTTAGCTTCCCTGACCATATCCTGCTTCCCATTTCTGGGCCGGGTCTCTGCTACCGAGACAATCCCCCATCCCGATTCGGTTCCGCCTAATGAAAATGCGGTCAATTCTTGCAGGAATTCCGAAAGAGAAGTTTCACCTGCTCGCCCGTGCAGTTGATTCTAATTCCGTGGCCCAATTCTGGAACTGAAGTGTGCTCCGTAATACCAAAAAGTGGCGACGTGCGCCCAAAATAGACGCGTCTCCGGGACCCATTTATTTCTTCTTTTGTGTTTTTATTTTTTGGGTGTCGCGTCGAGCAATTTGCGCATGCGCAGATCGTGGCAGGAATATTTTAAAGGTTTCTGCAAACAAAAAAATCACTGACGACAATGTTTGTAATAACCAATTAAATTTGTGTTTGACAAACGTCTGACAAGCTGAGCTCTGAATTTATGGCTAATAAATTTTACTGTCGATTTGAGGAGAATGTTTTATTAAATGTCCAAAGAAGTGGTATCGTGTTTTATTTATTTCAATCTTTTTTGAAAAGGTATCTCACAAGAAATATTACTGTTATGTATGTTATTTTATGTACTATTATTTATACAGATATCTTTAATATAAAGCAACGAAACTTATAATTACAAGGAGCCTGTTAAAAATAAATGCATAAAAATAAATATTAAAATAGTAATGGGTGCCTTATTTAATACATTGATACCCTTTTTTCCTTTTAACAAATGATCTAAAATCCGAAAGACAAAAAGAAAGTCAAATTAAATGTCTGCCTCAAATTAGCCTCTCATCAACTTCACACGCATTCTGACACGTTTACCTTTGCCAGCGCCACAATCACATTTTGATATTGACCTTGTTTAAATTAATTGAAAGAAAACCTCTCTTCAGAGACATTAAAATGCACCATGGGGCAGCACGAAGAAAAGCGAATTGACATGCCGTGTGCGGGAGTGGGCGGAGGTTCGAGCAAAATTAAAATCAATGAAATTGGCCATAAAAATTCAATTGACTTGGCCCAATGCGTGGGAGCCCGTAGGTCCAAGTTCCAGTCCCGCCACGGATCATATCGGTTCGGATCGGTTTGGATTGGAACTGGAACCGAAGGTGTCTGCAGACGTGTGCCACATAATTGATTGTTGGGAGAAACAGAAATAGTTTAGTTTTCAGCACTTTCTAAACTACGCCTGTGTACTGAAAGAAAAGGAGTAATTTAAAAGATTTAAATGGGAGTGATTAAATTGTAAATCGGGGAATAAAAACTTAAATATAACACAGTGAAGTGTACTGAAAAATTTTGCTAGAAATATCTTTAGCAACAACTCTAGGAGCTAATGTTCCAAAGGTTAATCATATCTATCTACTTTGCTGTTAAATAACTAAGTAAATAAATAATCACACAATTTCTTATATATCTTTAATAATACAATACATCTTAATTATGATGCAATTTTGCAGATCAATTGATCATCGTTTGGCTAATTTATTTCAGTGCATTTTGGACTTTGCTTTATGTTTGCGGTGGGCGGCGCTCGATCTGGTTTTCGGGGTGGGTGAGGCTCCTGGCCATATATCATGCAGATACAATCTGTTCTCGATGTGTTGCCAAAAAAATAAAGTAAATAATAAAATAAAAATCGACGAGTCAATCAATTGAAATTCTCGCTGCGCGAATTTTTCGCTCAATGAGGCTGAAGAAGAGCCACCTTCTGCTGGAATAACGGTGAGCAACGTGCGGTGTTTGCGAAAAACCATAAATAGTATCTTATATATAGTATCAATGGATGTATGGATTTTGGCGAAAGGAAGTGTCTGCGTGACGCCCACACAATACTGACATTTGGCATGGGTCAATTTTTGATCGATTGTTATAGATTTGTTTCGATTTTGAGCGAATTTCTAAGCGCGTTCCGAGGGCTGCTCCACTAAGTGACAGGCGGCGACGTGCCGCTGTCAAATTGAACTGTCAACTCGGGCATTTGATTGCCGGACTGCGCTTAACGCAAACTTAATTTATTTATTTTATTTTATTTTAATGGCCGCTAGAAAGTATCACGTATACGCACCGTGCACGCGACTCTGATCGGTGGCGGAAAATTTTTAATTCCAATTCCAACGCCCACACGTGTGTCCAGTGTCTTGTGTTTGGTGGCTTCTGAAATTGAAAAGCGCTCATGATTTTCCATTGCAGTGAGATTTGCATTTTAGAAAGTTACATGTGTTTTTTCGCTGCATTATAATCGAGGCAGAAAACCCAAAAAAAAAGAAAGGGTTTCTGAAGGCAGAAACATATTTATAAAACAAAAAAATATAAGTACGCTGTTTCTGTCTATTTATAATTTAATTTTTCATAATTCCAGTCATGATTCTGCTTTTTGCCAGAAAGTAGAACCTCAACACGTTGCCTCTGCGTCAACTGGCTTATCTCTGCACGATTTCCGTCTGTCTGACTGTCTTTTCCAGCAAACATTTCACGCAAAATGCATTGCGAGTTGCTTACTTTGTTGCCAAGTGCGAAAAAGTGCCTGAAGGCATGTTAATGATTTATGCTAAATAATGTACTGAAGGGAGTCATAAAATGGGTGTATATTCCACGTGTTTTATTATATTTTTTTTGCTTGGAAAATAGGTTTATTAATATAAGAACTTTAGGGTGAAAATATATATTTTTGAGGCGTGAATATCACGAATAAATCATTTTAGAAAATGCTTTAAAATCAGTCACAAAATTAATTTACAATAAAAATATATTTCCCACCTGCTGTCTTGGGGAATTTTACTCTTCAAAAATTAAGAATGATATTTGATAAAAATGTCATAATATCAACATACAATTTATTAAATTATCCTCTAAAAACTCGGTGGTTTGAAAAGTGCTTCCCCTCTAATTATACAATAAACTCAAATTAAGTTATCTCATTCTACAAAAAAAACCCCATCGACATAGCATTCCCCCATCCTGTTTCAGCATTAGAGCCAAGTTCCAAAGAATCTTCAGTGACAAAGTTTTATTACCAAGAAATTGTTTATCCATTAGTATCAGGCAACGACAATGGCAGATGGGTGACGACGAGGACCCAGCCGCCACAGAGAAGATTACACTCGAAAGATTGCCCCGCCAACGACGTGAGATTGCAGTTTTATGGCCTGGCAAAAAGATCACTTCTGAAGAGGCAGAACCATAACCATCTCCGAACTACCGCGATGGGCAAACGCGAATTCGATGGGGTTCATTGGCTCGGCCCTGGGCGCTCCGCAGAGAAGGATTATGCAACGAAACGAAATATCATCATGCAGTGACTTTCACACACCCAAATAAAAAGACAGAAATAAAAATAATAACGAATCCGAAACTCCCAAAACAAGCGGAGCCTATTAAGGCGCATTAGCAATTTAGAATGGTGTGCTACCAGTCCACGTATTACACTATTACGCGACAATTATGAATTTCTAATTTCGTGTTTATTTAAACCCTTTCCCTCCCTCTGGCTGGTTCTATCAAAATCACGTACGCCTCGAAAAAGCGAAAGCTGCACAGAGGGCATTGGCTTAGGAAATAGTCGTAAAGAAATAATAATAATAGTTATGGTATATTTCCTATTAATTATGTATTAAAACGATTGCGCTAGTTGCTGGATAAACCTTCAGGCGGCTCCTCAAAGCAGACTTGTTGTCTATCTTGTAAGGGAATTACGAGTTCCTGGCATAATAATGATGGTGTGTAAGTCTGCGGGGCTGTAAGCTTCCTTCAAAGCGGCCATCGACTGGGTGAAAACGTTGGTTTACGGCTCCTTTCATCGGGTGAAAGAGGTTACAAGAAGGTTGTGATGCTCGCTCCACATTTATGAAGAACTCATTCACATATCCTAGTTACCTTGCAAAAAAGCCAGTACATCATTTCTATCATATTGTTCTCCATCTTTATAGCTTAATTCGAGTCGAATGAAAAATAAGGAGAACAGCAACAAAAATTTAGCAGGGGCTAGAAGAAAAATTTACAAATTGGACATAAATCTATAAATATATGTATCTCTAAACTTTAAAAATTTTAGTAAACATCTTTACGAAAAATTTAACAAATATCGTAGCGAAATATTTCTAGAATAATATTTCTATTTATTCTGCAGAATACTTGTGTCGAGTGTAGAATGCACTATAACTAAGCAAATGAAACCAAGCTAATGTTTTAAAATGTTGAAAATTCGGGTAAAATGAACATAAATTTTTTTAAAAATTCAGGTATTTATTAATTAAGATCTTAACAGATGCCTTGTTCTAGTAGGCCAAAATTCTCTCAATTCTCCCCGTTCTTAGCTGACTGTCTCTCCTCCTCACACAGGTTCCACTGGGAATGGGTTCCACAAGCAAGTCCAAAAAAGCGGCACACTTTAAGCGCATGCGCGCCAAACTCAACACACACAATCCCACGAACACACCTACGTGTGCGTATACGTAATGTCACGTCTGCGAAGAAGTCTCCTCTTGGCCATGTAATTGTAATGGTAAAGGTAATGGCAATGACAGTGGTTTGTAGGTGTAATTGAGCTGTTGCTGTGCCACCTTTCTTTGCCCCAAGTACATGTGTGCGTGTGCGCACGCACCTGGAGGGTCTTTGGTGTGCGTGAGTGAGTCTTTCTTTCGGTTTCTCTGGCTTTTTGCATTCTTAATAAATCAGCGCGAAGAATATATAAATTGGGCGGCGCGCTGTTCGGACGGTCGCAGTTAGTATTTCCCAGCCAACGGTGCCTCACAGGTGTGATAGCCGCAGTGCGAGTGCAAGCCTTGGTTTTAAGACCTGGATATCGAAACCGAATTGGATTAAACACCACACATACACGCACACTCGTCCACAACTCCTCGAAAATAGCCAAAAGGAAAAACCGCTCGAAACGGATTATTGAATGTGCTTAAGACAAGTGTGATATTATATGTACATAAATAGTGAACTAAACTGAACAATCTGTGTCGTAAAATGTGGAAAACCGTGTGTGTGTTAATTCTTCTGTCGGTCGTCTGCAGCGCAGGACCGCTGAATTCCCATCAGGTGAGTTTCATAACGATAATCGGGTAGCATCGATAAATTAGTTAAGCTGTAAATATGGCAAACTAGGGATTTACAAAGCGGAAATAATCAGTTTCCTAGTTATAGAATTATTCTGATATCAATTTATCCTCAAAATGATTAAATTTCGTTATGTTTTACGAGCTTACTTTTGATACGGTGAAAATAAATAAAAAGTTAATGCTGTAATTGGAATTAGCCTAGACTATCCTTTTGCTAGAATATGCAGTAATAGAGTTATTATCCCATATGCAGAAATTGTAATATTGAGTAATTTATTGAACTGATGATTCGTAAGTCAGATAATTGATTAATCCTGTAAAACAAATAATCCCCAATATTACATCTAATAAACTCAAAAAAAATCGACAAATATCCAACCCCCAATTATTATAACCGGGTAAACCGATAAGCACAGGCAACCGGGAATATCCAGCAGACAGCCTGACCACCAAAGTGACCACTTCCGTTCGCCTTAACGGAAATGGTTACTGGGAGAAGAACTGTTAACGAAAATGTTTGCCGGCCCGCCGAGCCATACAATAAAGTTTTAATGGGACACAACCTGAACCTTGGGGGGGACTCGGTGCATTTGCATACTCCCCGTCGAAAATCGTACATCTCTCGCTCAGCCCCGGCTTATTTGGTATGCCAAGCGTTTAGCCTTCTTTAACGGCCAAGCACCAAGAACCAAGAAGAACGAAGAGACTTCTTGGTCTAAGGTATTTATAAACACTTGCAGGTGGCTTAATGACAGGTAGAAGCCGGCAAGAATTCGCCATGTGGAATGTACCAGGAATAGCTAATTCCTCTTAATACGACAGCCATTTAAAATTTTGCAATGAAAACAGCATTACTCATTCATTGGCCCTTATTGGGAAAATCAGGGGGAAAGGCTTTCGTTCGATACTCATTGACATGCAGCGCCGAAAATAAATATAAAAAAAAAACAAATCGATATGGCTAAAATATTATGTGATAATATTTGAGCGTTCCATTCGAAAGTGACTTCAATTGCACTGCGCGGCCCTTAAAAGGGCAGCCAGCCGCGGCAACAGGTGCGAAGTGCACAGTAAGGCAGGGGTTATTTCTTCGATTCCAGTCGATTCGATTCGATTCGCTTCAATTTTCACTTGCCGCCAACCGAATAGACCAAAACTAGAACACAAGTGAAATTTTTTCGGGTCCCTAGCTGTTCGACGATCGCAGGGTCACGTGCTGGATTTCTTGGATTATCCACGCCAATCACGTAGCTCGTTAACTGAATGATGGTCGCAGCTGGCTAATCATATGCAGAAATTAAGTTTAGTGTTTGATATTACGACAAAGTATACTGCACTTGTTTTAAAGATAAAGATTAACTAAGAAATGAATACGGAAAGTAAATAAATTAATTGGCGAACTTAATAAGAACCTTCAAGAAGCTTCTAAAACATCTGTAAATAATTTCTAATTGCTAAATTTGTAATTTTTTTTTTTTATATAATTTTTTTCTATAAAAATATTAAATATAAATACTTTTTAATAAACTTATTATCATCTTCCAGAAGAGAAAATCACCAGTTCTCCGTGAGGAACCAGTGCCGGCTGAGGTGGAAATGCCAGAGCAGACTGAGACGGAGGTTGAGACATCTTCAGCTCAGGAGGCAGCTCCACTCGGCACCCTCACTCTGCCTAGCAATGCCACTTCCATTCGGGCGGACATCACGGATAACTTCTCGTGCTCGAACAAGACATACGGCTATTACGCGGATGTGGAGAACGATTGCCAAATCTTCCACGTTTGCCTGCCAGTGACCTATGCCGATGGCCGTGAGAACACCTTCCGCTGGAGTTTCATCTGCCCCGAGGACACTATATTCAGTCAGGTAAATTTCCTAGAAAGTCGCCATTTAATACGATTTTTGATTTTGATTTATGATAATTTCTATCTCAGGAATCCTTTACCTGCATGCGTCGCGAGGACATGACCATCGAGTGCGAGGATAGCGCCAGGTACTACGAGCTGAATGGCAACTTTGGTGGTGCAGCGGAGGAGGAGAGTAAGCCTACTCCCGAGGAGAGTGAGCAGCCGGAAAAGGAGGTGATGGATGCCAAACCCGTTGAAGCTGAGCCAGAAGTCCCGGCAGAGCCCGCTGTTGTGGAACCCCCGAAGCCCGCAAAGCCTGTTAAGACGCAAAAGCCCAAACCCAATCGCCGAAAGCCTCAGCTGCCCCAGAGAAAGGTTCCAGCTCCGGTGACTGCTGCTCCCGAAGTGGAAGCTGTTCCCGAACCAGTTGTTGCCTCGGAAGTGGAGGCTAAGCCACAGAAGCCACAGCGATTCACCATCCGGCCGAATAAGGATAAACCTCATACCTTTAGGCCCGCCATCGCTGCTCCTTCGCCAATAAGAAATGAGCTCTTCAATGGTATTCGCAAGCGTCCGTCGATCTTCAATAAGCCAGCAAGCTCGAGCACAGCTAAGCCCGTGGAGGAAGTTGAGGTGTTGGTGGATAGCGAACCAGCAGTAACCGAAGCTGTGATTCAGCTGAGTGAGCCCCAGCCCACTCTGAAGCTGCAGACCATGTTTGCGGAGCCAGCAGTTATTCCTGTGGAAGTCCAGGAACCCGAGGTCCAGGCTTCTGAGCCAGCCGTGTCCTTTATTCAGCCAGAGACAGTTCCGGAAGAGGTGGCACCCACAAAGATTGAGATTGATACCAGAATTGAGGAGGTAAAGCCTATTGAAGCCATTGAGGAGATTCCCGCTGTCATAGTGGAAAGTTTGGATGAAAAAAAGCCCGAGGAGAGTGAGAAGGAACCAGCTCATGAGGAAACTGTTAAGGCGGAAGAGGATCTAAAGCCAGAGGAAGCGATCAAAACTGAAGAGGATGTCAAGCCTGAAGAAGAGATTAAGCTTGAAGAAGAGATAAAGCCAGCAAGCCAGATCCAAACAGAAGAAGAGATCATGCCAGTTGAGGAACTTAAGCCAGCCGAGGAAATCAAGCCAGCAGTTGAGATTAAAATCGAAGAAGAACTAAAGCCAGAGGAGAATCTCAAGCCCGAAGAAGAGCCTGAGGTACCCGCCCAGGTTGAAGAGATCTATGAGGCCAAGCCCGAGGAAATCAAAGCGGATCCTGCCATAATCGAAACCAGCAACTCCAATGAGGAATCTCCCGTCAGCATTGAAGCTTTAGAGGCAGCCAAGCCAGCCGATGCCCTTGAGAGCATGCCTGCTACTCCCGAAATGGTGCAACACAGTCCGCTGGTGGAGGAAATCCTAGATAGCAGCAGCAACAGCGGCGAGAAAGCAGAAGGCGGGGAAGCACAGGAGTCGCTGGGTGGCTTCAAGCCTGTCGATCCTGTGATGGCCGCCGAGGCTGAGCAACTGATCACCGATTTCCTTAATACCCTGAAAAAGAACGAAGAGAAACTCGAGACTGAAATGGCACCCGTTTATAATGCGGATGTTTCCATCGAGGAGGCCAAGCTGCCAGAGCCCGAAATCGTGGACAAGAATGCCTCCGTCGAGGAGCAAATCCTAGAGGAATCGGCGCCCCAAAAGTCCCAGAAGCACCAGCTGATGAAGGACTCTCCAATCATCAACATCATGCAGCTAAACCATCTACCCATGGACTATCAGATTCCAGTTCAAGTAATTCCAGTAGAGGCTCAGCCTGTTCCCGAGATGCCTGAGGAAATCAAGGCGGAAACACCAGAAGAAGTCAAAGAGGAAACGCCTATTGAGGAGATTCAAGAAGCTGTCAAGGAAGCCACTCCGGAGGAAGTCAAAGAAGAGGCTCCGGAGGAAGTCAAGGAAACTATTTCTGAGACTGAGAAGGAAATAACTTCTGAGACTGAAGCTAAACCCGAGGAGACGCCCAGCCACGACGATGCCCAAGAGGAGAGCCTAGTCACTGCCTCCTACATGCCCTCCATTAGCATCGATGACATCGTAGAACTAGTAAAAGAGCGCCTCGACCAGACCCCCAAGAAGGATCAGATGGCTCCCATGGAGCTGATACTTACACCCGGTGCGGCGGCACCCATGACCCTGGTGCAGAGCACTCCTGTCCAGGCAGCCGAGGAGCAACCAGAGCAAATGCCTGAGCAGGAAGAGCTCATCCTGCCCATCTACAAGCGCGTTTCAGCCGCCGAACCAGCCATGTCTAAGGTGCAGACGCTGCCAGTGACCGGAAGCAAGGTGGAAATTATACCGGAATCTCAACCGGAGGTCAGAGAACCCAAGATGGACGCCCGCAAAAGGCGCTTCCTGTTCCGCGCCGATGCCAGCTAAGCTCCCCGAGAGAGAAAGAGAGATAAATGGACAGATAGCAGTCCCCGGAGAGGACCAGCCTCCTGCTCCCACTTAGCCCGAACCGGAACCCCGTTCACACCTCCTAGTTCCCTAAAACGCTATCCCACTCATTTGCACCTAGGCAAGTTCTACATTAATTATTTTTGATTTCCTAGTTTTATGGCCACGTTTCCCAAAGGAAAACAACGCGAACGAGAGTTGAAATTTAAGTTTAGAATTGTTGTTCCCACGAGCGTTGAAGAAAATTGCGACAAAAAATATGCAAAAAGAGACAAAAAAAAATCAAATAAAAATCTTAAAAATCTAAAACGTAAACTACTTAGTTTTTTTGTGTGGTTAAAAGATAATTTGAAAAGTTTTTGGCCAGCTAATCAACTCCATCGTGCAGAGGTTTGAGTGTCTTGTGTCTTGCCAAATCGCATTCAACCTCTGAACGGTAGAGATGGTTAGCTTAAGAGCAACCTAAATATTAATGCTTATTTCTAATATTTTAAAAGACTTAACTAAAGGCTTGGGATATATTTATATACTATATTTAAGCGCAAGAATGGAAGGAAACCTTATAGTTTTCCACAGCAAAATTCTTATTTTTCTCAGCCTATTTCTTGCTATAAACAAAAGACTTAAGACACAAACTTCTTAAGGACTTGTATATAAATAAACAAAAATTAGGTTCAAAATTGAATAATTTAGACATGATCATGCATACTTTTAAATAATTTTAAAATTAAAAAAGAAAAAGATAAAAAGGGAGAAAATAATGAATTGGAAAGAATATCCCATATAAGGAGGATAAACATAAGTACAATATTCGTAATTTATTATAGAAAATCGTTTACAAATCGCATTAACACTTAAGCTTTGGGTAATTAGCTGTATGAGGCAACTACCAGGTGAGAGAACTACAAAATATACAAATACAGTGGACACTGGACGATAAGTAACTATGACATCACATTGAGATTAAAACCCAACCACACGTTGCCTACGCCTCCGTCTCCTGGTCCAGTTCGCCGGCCTGTATCTCCTCCGGTGTCCGCAGATCGATGGCGAACTTTTGGCGCGTCGGCGTTATGGTGTCCCCGGTGATCTGGTCATCCTCCTCTCCGGCCAGCTCTTTGACCCTTCGGCTGTAGTCTTGAAAAGCGGCGGCCAGGGCAAAGGTCAGCTTGCGGGCCATCGCCCGACTATCGCAGACGAAGGCGTGCACCTCGAATGGATGTGGACTCGCTTCATCCTTCACCACGATCATGGCAAAGACCCTGGTGTAGACCAGATCTTGCACTCCATACGATATTGTGTCGATGGGGTAACTCCAGTGGTTGATGCTGGCCTTGGGAGCGATGATCTCCAACTGGACGCCGTTGGTGGATACCTTGAGGTCGCAGTTTGGTAAGACCTTGTTAGGCGGCAGGTTCTTGGCCACGCCCACCATAATATCCACGGGACGGCGGGTGTACTTGATGCCCCACAATCCGCGAGCCACCTCTGAACCAATATATTTTACCTTAAAAGAGAAAATATTTTTTAATAGGTTTTAAATAATATTTTTGTTAGTATCACTACCACTTCCCCATCGAAAGGCAATGCTGATAACCTTCTAAATTCAATTTTGGGTTTTGTATTTTATCTCAAGACTTTCTGCTAATTGTTAAATTTCAAAGTGAAGTTGGGAACTGAGGCTCTCAACAAAAAAACCGACTTTTTCTCCCATTCTACGTGTGAGAGATTTTTTTGTGGGGGTGCCTTTGGGACAGCTCATTGGTGGCATTCGCTTCCGCTGCGCATGCGTTGCCGTTAGAGTCGCTTCATTTGCATCCGATCTGGCCGTGGTTCTCGACCGGATGTCCACAGTCGGGCTAAAAAGTTGGAGCCACCGCTGCTGAGTGTGTGAGCTCTCTCGGGTTCAGCAGGGCGTGACGCATGCGTGTCTGGCTCCGTTTTTTCTTTTTTTGGCCATTTTCGGTCTGGAGTGCGGGTGGTATTTCCATATATACATATGTTTGGGTTGGATTTCAACACTCGAAAAAAATATTGCATGAATTTTACATAACAAAATGGTACAAATTAATTTTTTTAAATATTTAGATTCACAAAAATAATAAAGCTAACCTATATTCAACCTACTCATCAAGTAAACGAGTGAGTAAATAAAAAGGAAATTAAATATTATCCTAATCAATAATCCAATAATTTTTTCGAGTGTATAGCCCGCCATGCAAGAGGTGTTTACGGGGATCGTTGGCCAAACTTGTGCCAGTCATTTCACAGCATTTAAATAGCAATTCCGCAATGCAGACTCACCTTGAACGTAATGGGCAAGTCCTCCACATTGACCTGGCTATCCAGATCGGTGGTGCTGCTGCTATTTGAGGCCATTCTCTATATATATGTATATCTATATATCAATCTCTTTATCCGAAGCTTGTGGGACACTTGTGCCAGGTCAGATCGCGGCACGTTAATCGCATTCACCGCAAAACCAACTGAAAAAGGTTACAAAAAAAGATCGTAAGTAAGCGGAATGAGCACCCATTAGGTGTACCTTCTGGTGGCTATGTAGTACACATTACCATATCTTCACCGTAATCTCTAGACTACATGGTTTGCTTTGTACGGTTCTTAAACCTATATATGCGGATATATACGAGGAGAACACTGTATATCGGTCGAGACTAATTGTTCTGTTTGGCTTTGTTGCCGGCTGCCGATTGCTACTGAACTGAACTCGACCAGCGAGCGGCGGCATAAGGTGTCGCAAGTTGTGCCCCAGGTAAGCTCCACTCCCTCTCGCTCTCAGGCCCTCTCTCTTGCCCGGGTAGGTAACAACAAATAAAGAGCACAGGCCAAACAAATGGGCTAAACAAAAGCAACGCTCAGATAGCTTATTTCTCTCACGCGGTGTCGCAGTCTAAGCACAAACAACTGATATTAGAAGCAAAATATATGCACAGAAAGAAAAGTAAACAAAAGCCTATTACTTATAATAATATTAAATTTAAAAATCAAGAGAACTTTACTATTCATGAGATTTTCCTCAACCTGCGAACCTACGAAAGCCTACAGCTTATTTAATTTATTTAATAAATTATTTAGGGTGTCCCAATGATATCTCTCAGTGTATTTGCAGTGGCAATTTCTTGCCATAAATGGTCAAGCCTTTTAAATCTAATCAAATAATAATTATGAGGTAAAAACCAGCTACTGATAACCCAGTGCTCGAACAAAGATATAGAGAGTATTCGGCCATCAACACGCTGAATCACTATTTCCACTATTTTCACTATTCATGGCGCCTATTTATTAGAAATGCACTTATTAATACATATTTCCTCACGCAGCGAGTTGACCACAGGGGGAAGGCTATGGCCAAACAGTTCGAGTAGTAAGAGCATTTTACCGGATATATCGGACAATGGCAATGCTGCAACAGTTGTTGCATGTCTGCAAATTAATGACCAACCGCCAAGGAGAAAGAGAGAGGGAACCCAAATTAAAATCAAAACTGAAACGAAATTAAATGAAATGTGTTCGTTGCAATGGATTTTACCAGTGTGACGTCAGATAGCAAGCAGATGGGGAAATTGCCAGTGCAGCTTGGCTTTTTTTCATCTATTTTTCTATGTACTATTTTTGTATACCTTTGTGATGGGCAATGACCCGCCGAGCGGTTAACAAGTGACAATGGTCGCCGTGGACAGACACAAAAACAAAACCCACTAATTGCAGGTTAGCCGGAAGCGCGCTCTCTTCTCTCTATGGGCCCTGATCCAGAATATCCATGTAGATTACATTCACTGCCACTTGTTGAGGTTATTAAAACTTTAGCCACGCTTTTCCATTTTTTAGTCATTTTCACCAATAAATATTCAAAAGTTTACGCTCACTTCTTGCCTCTATTTATCTCGATTAGGAGTACAGCATGGCTTTGAGACTCGACAACAACAAAAGAGCAATTGTCTACAATTCTTATATGATTTTTCTATAATTTTACAACACCAAAATAGAGAGATATTATTAGTTATGCTTTTAATTTAAGAATTCAATCTTATAGCATAGCTTTCATATCTATAACCCATAGCTCCCATAATTGAGCCTCTCTCTCCACTTGTTTTTTACCTACAACTAAGTAGGGGTACACATATTATAATACCACCGACTATAACTATAATAACAACAATATCAGCTACACAGTAAAAGTCGTAGTCGTGGTCCAATTTAGATAATTTTCCACTGGACATTTCAGTTTAAATGGTGCCGAAGCCGGAAGCTGCTCATATGAGCATATCTCCTCTGCTGACACACGTACATACTTTTTTATTTATTGTTATCATAATAATTTGTTTACGGACACTGATGATTATTATTGTCATCAGATTTGTGTATACATATGGATATAGTATACAAGGCTAATTGGCAATTCTTTCAAATGAGTAATTCACCGACTTTTAGCTTCTTTTATTTACATTTTTGTCAAGTTCCAGCGGCCTGTTATCAATAAGCGAAACGTTTACCCGTTGGCCTAATCTTATCACTCATTCAAACACACACACACACACGCACTGATATCTAAACAGGTAAAAAGTTAAGAGAATAATTTAATTTTAACTCAAATAAAAGGAACTTGTGCCCTAGCAGTAATATAAGATAAAACCATAAATAATAAGTCACCACCGGGAAATTACCCAATCTAATCGTGGCTCCCCTCTAATGTTCACCTGTTCACCTGTTTGGAAATCGCGGGACTAACTTAAAGCGGTAACGATCGTTGGCAGAGATGAGGCTCTAGTAGTTTATTAGCCACTTCCAGCCATTTTTAAAGCGAAACACGAAAATGTATAATTTAATATTTATTTTTAAGTTTTCAAATGTTGTGCCTAATGTTTACTTTACTTTACTTATATCATTTAGTTGTAATTTTTTAAACTTTAATTTGTAAAATAAATAAAACGAAGGTGAGTTTTCAACTGCTTTTCATAATAAAATAAAAATGTTCATTTTTTAAATTTATTAAATCAGTATTATTTCAAACATAACGTAGATCTGTGACTTAAAATCGGCAGATCTTATCGATATTTAAAATACCAGATTCCGTTAAATACCATTTTCAAAAATTCAGTAATATAATCTGGCCACACAGTCCACCGAAAGAGCAATATTAACTAGAGCTGAAAAACAATCGATATTTCGGACCATCGATGTTAAGAAAATGTCAAAAACATCGATTGGTGCCATCGATTGTTTTCCAGCTCCAGTGATGCCAGGTTATGACCTCTCCTATAAGCTAGATTTTGTCAAAAAATTAAGTAAAACAGGCTAAATATAAAAAAAAAGTGCTAAAAAACATGCTATAACAGAGAGTTATTATTATTATTAATTTTTAAATTAATATAAAAAACAATTAGGCCAGATTTTTGTTTAAAACACAACAATTTAAAAATTAAAAAACGCTAGATCTGGTGAGAAAATATCTAATAGCTACAAAGCTATATATGAAGCTAGATTGAGAAAAAGAGTTAAAAAAAACGAAAAATTGCTACAAAAAACATACAACAATATTATGTTTTCTATTAGTTTTTATCTTAATTAATTCGAATGTTGAAAAACCAGATTCAAAGTATTTAATTTAAATGTAGCGAAATTTCGTTCTTATGATGATTTCATTAAAAATCCGTTAACCAAGACAAGAGGCATTAATTGTGAAAAACGGAAGTGACTGTTTACTGTGTTTAGTCTTAAAGTAAATCTTTTTCCCCAATTTAATAATGTTAAATAATTTATGTTGGAGCTATACTTAAGTATGAAAATATTTTAATAATATTAAATCATTTTATTAAAATCCGTACACGGAGTATGTGCATCGTCCAATATTGTTATTTTCTTGAATTGTTTTTATGAAATAAATAATAAAATAAATGGTGATATAGTACATTTATTTTGCTACAATATGCTAGATGAGTAGTAAAATAAGCTATTTTTAAAGCTATAAGTAGCAAGATTCATAAGCATTTCCATTTTTAAAAATACTAGAACTAGCTTGTAATAAGCTAAACTGGCACACTGACCCCCCTTTGAATCCATGCGGCAGTTTACCGATTGGTTTACCCATGGTGCATGAGTAGAAGGTGTCCGCGACGGACGAACAGCGGAACAAAGCGAACGAACAAAAAAACAAAAACACTTTTGAAATCAGAGTGCCCAAATTAGAAAATATAAAAAATATATCAACAAAAAATCGCGATATTCGATATATCACGTGAAAAAATATCATGATATAAATATTTATTTTTGTCAAAAAAATATCGATATATATTTTGATATATTTTCACGAAGCGAAAACGTTAACGTTTTTTCGTCCACCGCGTTTCATCACCTGTGCCGTGCGCTCCGCTTTCGCAGCGGCAGTAAGCAACCCTCAACGCAGCGACTCGGTAAATTCCCGTGGAGAAGTGGAGGCCGCCCCCGAAATCGGGACAAGTGCACGTGCCATTGTGAACAGTCGCGCCGCAGCCCCTTTTCCCTGCTCCATTGTGACTCTGCACAATTAACTTGCATACACATCGCTCAACGCGAGAGTGTGTGTGCGTGTGATAGGGAGTGCGCGTGTGTGTGTTGGTGCCACCCCCTTAGGGCGCAGGAATTTTGCGTGAAACACAACTAAACAACGTCTTAAGATTACTTTGCATGCTGCGCATTTCGTTGTCCACTTGCATTTCCATTTCCTCTAACATTTCACTCGGCGCATTGCTCTGGCAGTAGCGCTGTAACAACAACAAAAGCCAGATACAAAATCAGACGTTGTTTTCCTTCTTTCTCCACTTTTATCGCGAAACAAGAGCAGTGCACTTGTAAATACAGTGAATATCGGTTAAGGGGAACGGAGGGGAAGCTGCAACCAGCAAATGTTGCTTTAGTGTTCTTACACGTGTTGTTGTTTTGGCCAACAAGAAAAACAAACACGGAAAATAAATATTATTTCTGAAAGCCTACAGGAAACGTAGTAAATTTGAGATTTTATAGAAATTCAGATTAAATACTATAGAATCTAATTACATATAATATGTGGCTTTAATATAATTAAATAATTAATTTCCCTCACAGTTCGATGATGACCCTATTTTAAATCTGCTTAAATGCGCAGAAAATGTGCATGTTAAGCATGTTAAAATTAAATAAAAATATTCTCAGTTAGGAAAAAGCCTTAGCCGATATTTGCTGAACTTGATAATTACAAATAGAAAATGAAAAAAAATTACTTATTTCCGTAAACAATTTCGATTTCAGCAACTTCTTACGGAGTCGCGTTTCTGCAATCAAAGATCAGCAATTTCCAGTCTCCTAACTCTGGTAAGTTTTATATCAATATATTATTTAAATTTAAGTGTAATTCTCAAATATATAAATAGGTTTCTAAATCCTTGGTACCTAGGTAGCTCTTTCCATTACTTTACAGGTTATCCTGTTCAAGCATGTCTTTCGTCTTGTCAGTTGTTATTGCCATAGTGACCAACGCGCACCTGGGTCACCGACCTGGGCGGGTCTTGTCAGGTAGATGCGTCCCCATATGATGTCTCCCTTTTGACAATCGATCTGATCCCGCTGGTTCCTTTCGAGGGTCTTTGCCTAGGACTTGTTATACTTGATTTATGACCGCTTCCCGTGATTCCCGGCTTCGAGAACTGGTTTTTCGCACATCGCTTGCCGCAGTCATTATCATATATAGCCCAAGCGACGACGGGCTTAATCATCGTTTCTCGTATGGATTCTTTATCTTTCAAGTTCCCTCTGAGTCACTGTTATTGTTTTAGCCAATGTTTGAGAGTGCCGTGTGGACTTTCCTGCATTTTTGTTTTGGTTTTCTTTTTGCAAAGAAAAATAAATACACAAATAATATATATTTGCATAGTTTCTGCATACGGTTTATGTCTTTATTTATGACCTTTTTGAAACACATACAAGATATTTATTTGGAATTGTTTCCTATACACATTAAATTTCCACCTGTGACTCAGAGTAATTGTTTTGTTGGCAAATTTACTAGCAAAACCTGCTCCAGCTTTATTTTAAGAAGTAATTTAAATTATTATGATTATTATTTTATTAAAATTTGTTGTTTAAATTTGAGTTTCTTTGTGGAGCATTGTGCTGTATATACTTATGTATGTATTTCGTCCCTAATTAAATCACAGTAAAAATGTCGCCTGCTCGCTGTGGCTGAAATAATTCGATTTAAAGGTCACCCAAGTGACTTCCCAACTCTTTCTTTTGTTCTCCCAGTTCATCAGCGCAAAATTTCCATGGGCTGCTGGGGCGAAGCAAAAATCAATATGTGCTAATATAATTTTGTGGCAAACAAATTAAAACCCACAAAACTCACAGGCTTCCAGCACTGCTGCTCTGATTTATACATTCAATTATTTATTCAGTTGATTTCGTTTGGTTTCACTGGTGAATATTTGATTAGCATTTAATATTTGATACTGGCCAATTTGATTTGTGGGTAAACACCTTGGCTGCAGTTCTGGAAAGAGGCTACAACTGGGTTATGTTTGCCATGGCCACCATAAAGTCGCTTTAATTTATGACTGCAACCAAAGTAGGTTAGGCTAGGTCCAGATAAGCCGTCTCCTCCTCTACGGACAAAGACCACATCCAACGAGCATAGCATATTCTAATCTCAAAGGTAGTCCGGATGCCGCCTTAATTTCCAGGGGAATTTGTGGAGCTTGCATATGGCACAAATTCGTGCTTAAAGTATTGGAAAAAGTAAGATTTAATAATAGTGTTATATAAATATTTTTATATCTTTAAGGTTTATTAAAAGCTCTGTGAAACTGTCCATATGCGGCCTTGACATAGTTGGCCCCAAAAGCAAGGAAGGGCTTTCACATACCCCAGTTGCATTTATATGTATTGTATCTATTGAAATTTGATTTGTCTGTTTCGCGAGTTTTGCTATTTGTTTATCGCTGCCACTCCTAGAAAATTGGGGCAATTGAGTTGCTCCTGGCTATATTTTTTTTAGCTGACACATCCATGCAATACTTTTACCTCTCCCTTGCTAGCCAGATGCAATTCTTTTCATTTTTACTCTTTTTTGTTCTTGGTAAAAGCGCCCACCCACCCCCCATTCCGGCTCTTACTTTTGCCTTTCTTTTCGACGCCTTTTTTCCGCAGGACTCCCGGCTGCTTTCCGTCCGTTCTTTTCCGCTCCCGGAGGTCTGAAAAAAGCGAATCGGGTTAATCGTCGCCACGTTGGCGTCGCAGAGAACAAATGATTCTCTTTCGTTTGCTCCCTCGTTTGTGGGTCAACTGCAATTTCTACCATTAAAATAATTATTTGATTGCCATTCGGCTTTTAAATGAATGATGTAAATGTCCCCTGAAGGTACAGCTAAAAGGGGAAAAATAAATCAATATAGTTTAGATATAACTTTGTTTCTTATATCAGATAAAAATAAATATTGTTATGGCAATTTGTTATACAAATAAAGGTAGCTTTAGAGCTCAACCCATATTATTTTTACAACTCTTTTGCGAGGCACTCTTTATCAATAAATCGTCTCTGAATATTTATGGCCTGTCCTAACACAAATAAAATAAACTAAGGTGGAAAATCAATGCTTGACTCTTAAAAACCCTACGACGTATTATTATTCAGTTATAAGGAAGCTAAGTACTTCATTTAAATTTACTTAAAGCCTGTTAAAGATTTGCATTATCTTAAATTACTTCTATTCCTGTTTAATAAATCTTGTTTCACATTTCCGATCAATAAATAATCCCCCAATTCATTTAGCTTATCTTCGAGTACTTTTGTTCAACACTAATGATCGATTTTCCTTATCATGCCGAAAATTCTTATCGCTTGTCGAGGGAAAACATTATGCTGGTTGCGCCTGGCTCAGTAACCCACATACAAAGCTCACACTTCTCTGGGAGAGTAAACCATCGTCCAGCTGGAGGAGAGGCCAATTAAAGCACCTGACCTAGAATATTTGTAGCCCAGTTTTCGACCAGCCGAGAGTGCATATGTTTTACATGGCGTCTCCACATCCCCATCTACCTCCTACTCCTCCTCCTGCCCCCTATCGCATTCGTACTTTGAATCAATCGAGTATGAGCTGCATGTTAAATTGCCTGAATTAATTGCGTAGGCCACGCATGTCACGTGCTCTTCACAAAGCAATAGTAGTACATAGTGCATAGTATCTATATATTATATAGATACGTTTCTATTTGCCACCACCCACTTTTGGGAAGCATCCTTGAGCCAAAGCCAAGCCGGAAATCTAGAATAAATATTCAAAATTCCCTCTTCGAGTTCCCCTTTTGTACTTTGTTGCTTGATTTTACATATTTTGCATATATATTTATAGATACTTTTGTAGAGCACATCACGTACTTATAGCGCCAAGGCCGAGTGCCTAATGTCAAGTTAAATTTAATTTCAATTGACATAGAAAGGGAATTGTTTGAAGTCAGGGCATATGTTTAGGTTTTGACACCTGGAAAAGCTGTTTCTGAATGCCTTAAACTTAGACCTTTAGGCAGTGCTTTGCCTTATATAATAAAGGTATTATAATAAGGGTTTTATTAAGCTTAATCTTCTGGTAATTTCTTGATAAATTCCAACACTATCATCAACTTTAACCAAATACTTTAAAAGTCCATTGCATTTTCTCTTCATTCTCCCAAATGACTGCTGTGACACAACCAACCATAGTAAAGGGCATAATATTTGGTCAGCTAAAAGCCGCGAAAGAGAGACACTGATTTCATCAATAGCCTGGCCATAGTTTTTGGAACCTGTCCGTCCGCTGCTGGTCCGTTTATGCAGAGCACGTCCGCCCATCGGACAGGGACGGACATGGGGCTGCCTGGAGGGCTTAAGAGCTCAACGGGGCGAAGGTGGCTATCGGCTGCCGGCTATCAGCTGCAAGTGACACATTTTAAGCCTCGCCAGTTGACCACTTTGTTGGCTCGCAGCAGTGTTGGCCCTATCTGCCATGTGCGAGGAGCAGGTACTCGCCACCACGATACAGTCCAGGTACTTGGCCTAGGCAGGGCAGGGAAATCAGGTCCGGGAATTTATTCAAACAGTGCCTATTCGAGTGTGAACGGACGAGGTTTCCAGTGTGCTCTCCCCGCGATATATAGATACGAGCAGTAGCAGTTGTTGCCATTATTTAAATACTCTTTTTGGAACCCATTCGCTGTGCATGTAAGTTGTGATTCCAGCTCATTTCCTTTCATTTCTCATTGTTGATTTTAGATTAATTCGCTTGGTGCGCACTGCACTTGTTTAAATATATCGTTCTTTTGGAGTTAAATATGGTTTATACCCTATAAAGCAAACAATTTCTATGCCTCGACTGATAAACGTTTTTCAGTACCCTCAAGTCCGTAAAAGTGTTTATTAAAACAAGTTTTTACTACCAATCGCTAAGCTAGAAAAAATGCAATATAGTTTTTTCTAAGCTCTTCCCTTGATTAAGGCATATTTCTTCAAGCAGAACCACCTTGCACGCCGAACCTTAAACGATATTTGATATTTTCGCGTTCTGCTTAAAAACCTGTTGCCATTTTCCGGACTACGTAGTATCGTGAAATTGAACCACTGGTTTTCCTCTAGCTGCCAGCTCAATGCACTTCAGGGAAATCCCAGCGCCTGGCTGGCAATAAAAAAAATATACAAATAGTACAAATGCCTCTGAGTAAATATTTGGCTGGCTGACAAAATGTAGCAGCCCACATTGTATGCAACGATGACTCCGTGTCTCGGGGTGCTCATCCAGGCTTCAGATTCGCTCCCAGCAGCAGCAGCCAGTTTCTGTTCATCCGATAAGCAATTGTTTGCTTTTTGCGCACAGGCTGCCAAATAAAGCCGCCCGCCGCCGACGCTGGCTTATCGGGCCGTGTTTATCTAGTTTAGTCATATGTGGTTGTTCGCAGGCGGCAGTGAGTGGAGATGGAGATGGTAGGGCCAGAAGATCGGTCCGTTGCCCAGATTGTGTATAAAGTACGCATTTATTGGCATTACTGCGCACGGTACCCACCGAAAAAAAAGGCAGAAAGGAAATTCTGGGCAAGCCGATAAAGATCCAAAAGAATGCAAAAAAATAAAATGTGAAGAGTTGTGCGCTTTTGGCGTCTCGTGTGCCGAGCGTTCTACGACGAGCATTATTTATGGCTGACGGCGGTGGCTGCGGGGGAGTGGCCGTGCCAACCACGATAACAGCAAACGCGAGGAGATTACACAATCAGTTAGTTGCCATTGTTAGTTAGTAGAAATGGGAATGCTGCTGGCGATGATGCGGATTCCGGCACAGTGAGCCCTGGCCTGGTAACAGGTCGTATATCTACAGACTACAAGGAAACTACGTATGAATAGGGGGTTCTATGTTCGTGGTAAATATTATAAAAGTTTCTAAAATCGACTGGGAGCTGGGCTTAAATATGAAATAGGTTAAATAGCTTTAATGTCTAAAGTAATGTAAAAAATATTGTAATACATTCTTTAAGGCTTATTAATCATGACATTGCTTTTTGGTTTTCCCTTTCCCGAGTGTACACTTCCTTAGCTTGGTTACTTGGCCAACCAGCAATAGTTTAGTGCTTATGCCGGGGTTTTTACCCAAAAAAAATGTAAATTGTTTTCTTGGCCGTCGCCACAGCAGCAAGCAAAGGGAAAGAGAACGTCACCGTCACCCTTCTGTATTTAAAACGATTCCCTCTGCAATACCCTCTCTCCATTTTTTGCCTGGCAACGTTTTTGTTTTTGCCTCGATGCCGATACATCTCTTGGTACGCCACCGTCGCCGATTCAGTTGAAAATGTTTTGTGTTTTTGTTTACACATCGCGTTCTGCCACCGCTGCTGATTCGAGAGAATATGCCTGGCAGTCCAACGTCGATCTAAAGTAGCGTCCAACCCGATCAGTCACAAGGAGTAGCCCCAGACCCCTAGTCTAGGTCTTCCAGGCCGAAATGCAGTTTTTCGCGTAAGTTTTGAACTGCAAAACTTTAAGAAACAGTTAAAATATCGATTTTTTAAGGTTAAATACAAGTGCATAATAATTATTATAAAAATATATAATACTCAATTTAAATGATATATTTTTTGGCTATTGCTTGGTTGTGTTAATCTAAAAAGACATAAAACGTTATCAATATGTTAAAAAACAATTTTGAAAAACATTGATTTAATACCAAGGACAAGACTACTGAAACAAGAATTAGAATCCATGGAAACCTTATTTTATAGTTTTTGTTACTGTCCAGATTGTTTACTCAACCGAGACTTAAAAATATAAAAGACAATAGCCAAGCCCCTCATTTTCGTGCAAGTTTCAGGCCTCTAAGCGATAGCTTTAAAATGGGATTTTTGATAGTTCCCAATCTCTTCTCCCCCGGCGCTATAGCATTCAATTAAATCCCTCCATCGAAGGGGAAAACTTTTGCCATCAGAAAAGGCTAAATGGAACTAAATGGAAAACAGTTCGAGCAGCAACAATGGAAAACAATTGAAAAACTCAATTTGTTGGTAATTTGTTTGGGTGTGCGTGTCGTCTCCAGTGTGTCTTTGGTGTGTGTTGTGTGTGTTCGATTTGCGGCAATAACAATTTCAAAGGTTGGCACATTGCAGGCGATTTGTTGACTGCATAAAAATAGGTTGAATGAACTGAGAGAGCTAAACTTTGATTGATATTTCGAAAGGCCAATATATTGGAGGAACATATCGTTATGGGTGGTGGCAATAAAATAACAGCTGTACTTCCCCCAAAAGTCGTTATTCGGTTGTTGTTCCTCTTTAAATAAATTGCTAGCCACTTTATAGCTTTTCTCAAACTTTATGGATCTTTAAGGAACTGTTTTAGGATTTTTAATAGGTTTTTTAAGTTGTTCTAATTACGTTTAATAAATATTATATATATTAACTCTATACCATTTCATCTTTTTGCAGCTTCTCCAAAATGGCCAAGTACTCCGGCAAAAAATGCCGCCTGCTCTCAATGATGTGGCTGACGGCCTTCTTTTTCTTTGTGGAAATCATCGTAGGCTATGTGACCAATTCCATGGCTCTGGTTGCGGACAGTTTCCACATGCTGGGTGATATTGCTGCCCTGGTCATATCCTTCCTGTCTGTGAAGGTGAGTTCATATCATACCCATTTGATGAGTAACAGATAACTTTAACTAAATTTTCTTATCTCGACAGATGTCGCCGAAAAAGTGGTCAAAGAACACCTTTGGCTGGGCCAGAGCTGAAGTTCTTGGAGCCTTGGTCAACGCTGTGTTTCTGGTGGCCCTGTGCTTCAGCATTACCATTGAAGCGTGCAAGAGGTAAGACTTCTATAAATTAACATCTTGAAAATCTTAAATTGCAATTAATTTTATTAAAAAACCCTTATTAGTCATTATTTCGGAGAAATCAATAAAAAAAACTCACTTGTTTTGTTAACAATCCAAAGAACCCAAATAATTTGGGACTTCAACAAACAGAATTCTGCCAATATCACTTATCTCTTTGTAATTCTTAAGAAAGTAAACAATTCAAACAAGTTTCGCCTTTGTTTTAATAAACAAATAAACCAGAAACAAATATAACATTGTCTCTTTTAAAGTCTTTTCACATATGTAAATGTAAATCTTACTCATTTCCAATTAAATTAATTGACTGATGCCTTTAAGGGCTTTTCTAATCGACTTATAATATTTAATCACCCTGAAATCTTTTCGACCAGTAGTAAAAACAGCTTTCCCGAGCATTACTCGTATTGAGAGTAATTACAGATCAACGATCCACACCTACAACCCAGTTGTTTGATGATCTGTGAGCAATAAGCCGTAATAAGTTCCTCGCCTTGGCAGCACGGCTTGTGTGTTAACGTGATTTGTTTAAATTTTCTTGAATCACTTAATTTGTTCGGGTTTTACTGCCACCTTTCTGTCCGCATATTCTCTGTGTGTTTTGTGAATTATTCACTTGATTTCCATTTGCATTCCGGGCGCATTTTGCGCATATATAGTATATATATCAAAAGCTTTACGAGGTGAATCTGTTGCCAATAGCTACTGCTACCGATACCCTTTTTATTCACTGGGTACGCCTACTATTGTTATTTAATTTATACAAAAACAAAATGTCTAAAATGCTAATGAACTTCTAGAACAAACAGCCTTTACAGAAATGCCAACTGCCTAATGGGATTAATGATAGCGTAATCTTTGGCTGATTTAATTTAAATTTTCTAACTGATAAAAATTCGTGACATAATTGCAGAAACATTGTAGAGTGTTTAACCATAATTAAAACCACAATAACTGATAATTTCTAAAGTCATAAAGTAAAACGTGCACTGATAAGGCTGAGGTACGATGTCCAGAAATTATTGGAATGGGAAGCACTTTCTCATTGATAAAAGTATACAAAATATACTTATTCAAAGATAAAAACATAATAATATAGTATTAAATGTGAGAAACCCCTCCTTTATCCCTAAAATGATTTTGTTTAACTACTTCTAGTCTAATAATTATTGAAATAAAGATATAACGATTTTATTAAACCTGTATTTATATTTTTTTCCAGATTCATTGAAGAGGAACCGATTCACGAGCCCGAGCTGCTGGTTATCGTGGGAGCCCTGGGCCTGCTAGTGAATGTTATTGGGCTCTGTCTGCTTTACGGTAAAATAAACCTAAAAAAACATGTATAGTCACAGCTTGCTAAAACTTATATATTATATTTTCCAGAGCACGGCGGTCACCATGGTCACTCGCATGGCGGCGGCCTCACCCGCAATCACAGCCGCCTCACTGAATTGGCCAACATGGACGAGGGCGATGATGAGCAGAACGATTACGCCTACGAAAAGCAGAAGGAGAAGCAAGCTGTGAAGAAGTCCAGCCATGGTCATAGCCACGATCCCGGCCAGATGAATATGCGCGGTGCCTTCCTGCACGTCTTGAGCGATGCCCTGGGCAGCATTATTGTTGTAATCAGCGCGATGGTTGTGTGGAAGACCGAGTGGAAGTACCGCTACTACATGGATCCCGCCCTGTCCATCGTCCTGGTGGTGCTGATCCTGCATTCCGTTTGGCCGCTGCTTCGCGAGTCCGCCTTGATCCTGCTGCAGACAGTGCCCACCCACATCCAGGTGGATGCCATACAGAAACGGCTGCTCGAGAAGGTCGACGGGGTGCTGGCTGTGCACGAGTTTCATGTGTGGCAGCTGGCGGGAGACCGCATCATTGCCTCTGCCCATATTCGGTGAGTTTTCATGAAGATCTCAAAGAAAGCATTTTCTAAACCATATTTTGCTTTCTTTTTGTGAAGTTGCCGGAATCTATCGGAGTACATGAAGATTGCAGAGAAGGTCAAGGAGTTCTTCCACAACGAGGGCATCCATTCGACCACAATTCAGCCGGAGTTCAGCGAAATCGAAGGCTGCAACATGTCCGATGGCACATCCAGCATCAACATGAGCGGCTCTGACTGCTGCGCTTTGGACTGTCCCACCACGGACGAGGGTTGTGTCAAGGCCACCTGCTGCCAGAACAACAATAAATTGGTGAGCTTAGTATTTTATATAACCCCATTAGAATCGCATCTTAACCTCTCCATTGCAGAACCAACTGCCCTCGCCTACCAACTCGCCGTATTTGTGCCGACAGCGCAATGCCGCCCGCCAGGCTGGCGATGTGGAGGCGGGCTCCCTGCTAGAGGTCACCGCGTCCAGTGGCAACCAAGGAGCAGCAGCCAGTGCTGCCGCCACTACCACACCCGGAGCGTCAACAACTTCAATTGCGGCGACAGCGGGGTCAGCGGGAAGGAGTGATTCGTTCTGACAACAGCCACAGCAGCAGCAGGCGCAACAACATGTACACTTTGCCACGACCAAAACAGCAACCGCAGCAGCCACTGCCACCGCAGCTACAACAACAACAACAACAACAAAAGCAGCCACAGCAGGAGCAACATCAATACGTGATATAAGATACGAGCCAAGCGCCAACAACCCAATGGCTTCCAGCAACGCGATGGACGGCCTGTCGGTGACGGCCCAGCGGCGACGGGAGCTGCAGTTGCTGGCCGAACAACAGCAGCAGTATCAGGAGCAGGTGTCACCCCTTAGCACCCGCAACGGTGACGAGGTGGCCCTCTAATTAAGGAGCCTAGTTTAACGTTTTAATTGTGCGTGCTGCAGCCGCTGCAAGACTGGAGACTGGTCTGCCCTGGTGCAGCGTTCGTGTTTTAGTGTTTGTATCATTATTTGTTCTTAGTGGAATTTTAGGCATAAATGAGAGTGCTTGGATTGGATAGAAGAGGAAAGTCGCTGACCACTGAGCTAGTTTAATTGAAGAATCAAACAAAAAAAGAGAGAATTATCTGATAGTGCAGAGAACACAAAGTTTAATGGAACATGCAGTTAATGATGATGTCATTCGTATATACTATATATAGTATGTTAAACCCCTTCGATAGTAGTTAATTAATTGCATTAGTTGTAAGTCGATAAGAGAGCCCAACCAACAGAGAATACATATTTACTACGTTTTTTACATTTTGAGAAAGTTTATATACCTACGTGAATAAATAAATTATTGTATTCAATAGTTAACTACGGATTAGCGAATGACTAAAGACAGTTTACAAAATACATAGCGGTATTGTGTGTACGGTTAGGCATATAGTCCCCTATTCTTAGTAGTCTTAAATGCTATATGTAAAGAGAAGAAGAGTTTTTACCACACAAACAAGCAAGAAACTAGTTTCTATTTAATTTAAATCGCGTCGAACTTTATAATGAATATACATTAAATGCAAACATCATGTATTATTTTATGATCTGCATTGACTTTCACCTGTATATGTTTGTAAATAAACGCCAAACATAATCAGACCGAGTTAATTGTATTAAATGTTTATTAGAGGGGGTGCCATTATTTTTGCTTTTGCAGATCTCTTTCTTTATTGGATTTGTAGTTTTTAAATTATTTGCATAAATATTAATTACAGAATATAGAAATCATATTTATATCTTGAAAAACAACAAAAGTTGACTCAGCATCCTTCACACCAACATTTCATGCTGGAACTACAATGCCCACTAACACGTCCTTCTTCCTTGCAAAGGCGTCGACACTGTTCTCCGCTCCATGCCCAGCAGGGACCTGAAAACGTTCCAGAAAGGCAGTCCCTGGCTTCAGCCACGTTGGTGTCGAGGACAGCGATAGTCATGATGGCGAGGAAAAGACACAAGAATTTAAGCTGCACCATTTTTACTGATATTTTCTGATTAATATGATTTAACGATGTAGATGACACTTCGTAGAGTTATGAATTGTGTTTGATATTGACAAGTCGCGATTGAGCTTTTATAGGAGGTGGATCTTTTGTATTGGATCCGTTACATCATTTGAAGGCAATGCAAGCGATTTCAAAACGATATTTCCTTATCTTAAGATAACGAGTTTTTAGGAAATACTTAGTAGGAAGAACCGTTCGAATACTTGTTTTACAATCTTTATCATATAAATATAGGTATTACCCGCTGGCAATTTCTTTAGTCAATTTTGAAATTGTTTTGTCTTTTTGAAATATAACAGGAAAAAAACTAGACTGACTCTGCCATTGATGCTGATGAAGATTTATTATTTATAATGTCGTTGGTTCTGCCATTTTTTTAAAGTAAATGTGTGATTACCATATACTTATTTGGGGTTATTAATTATTTTGCGTGAAATATTAATTGCAGAATAAAAGCCCATGAATTATATATATAAGAATTCGAAAAAAAGAAGTTGACTCAGCTTCCTTCGCACCAACATTGCATGCCGAAACTGCAATGTCCACCGCGAGCTCCTTCGTCTTTGCAAAGGCGTCGGCACTGTTCTCCACTCCAAAACCAACAAGGTCCTGAAAATAGACCAGAAAGGTAGTCTATTGCCTCAGCCATGTTGGAGTCTAGGACCCCAATCGTTATAATGGCGAGGAAAAGACACAGGAACTTAAGCTGCACCATTTTTACTGATATTTTCTTATTTAATCAAATTTAGTGATGCTGCCACAGTTAGAATTATTAACTTCATTTAATATTCAAAGCTCTCAACGTCTTCATTTTATAGTCGCCCGCATCCCTTATCTCGGGGCTATAAAAGCTTTTTAAAGCGATGATTCATTATCTTAAGATAATAGGTTTTTATTAAATATTTATTAAGAATATTTCTTTAACAATCTTTATGATATATTTACGGATGGATTTTCTTCTATTTGCTTTCTCTTTAAGAAATATAACAATAAAGGAAGCAGATTACAATTAACTGAAAGGAAAATAATAAAGTATATTATAGCCAAACCAAAAATTTAATTATTTTAATATGAAAGGCCTTTTGGGTGGGTTTTATTAAATAAACAAATTATCATATAAATGTAAATACTTTAATAATCTAAATTTTATTTTATCATTGGCTATTTTATTATTTATTAATTAAGATTTTAATGGACATTTGGACTATATATAATTTTCGGGTATTATTTGCTTTTTTATATTATTTCTCTTAAGAAGATCTAAAATCTTCGCATCATAAACAAAACTTAAGTTGTGCAGGCCATCTTACACACCTCAACAGTCAATGCTCTGTTATCAAGAATTAATGGAAAGATAACCCTAGCCCAAGCCAAATCCTAGGGGCAGACTTTTTTAGCTAGCGCAAAAGGTTTACTAATGAATACAGTACTTAAATGTGTTAAATAAATAAATAAAGCTTTTGACTGCTATATCAAATAATGATCTTCCTTATCGGTTTTCTCAGAACTGTAAATTTCCTTGTTAAGTTTACCCTCTCTAAAGATAAGAAAAAACCTAGAGCATCCGTAATGAGTGCCCGGGCACCCTTTAAATAGCTCGATCGCAAGTTAAGTCGACACCAAACAAAGTTTGTAAATCTACGAAGTCGCCAGTTGAATTACAGAATATCCGTAAAAATGATCCAGATCAAGTTCTTGTGTCTTTTCCTCGCCGTTATGACCATCGCTGTCCTCGACACCAACGTGGCTGAAGCCAGAGACTGCCTTTCTGGAACGTTCAGAGGACCATGTTGGGCTTGGAGTGGAGAGAAATGCCGACGCCTCTGCATTGAGGAGGGGCGTGTTAGTGGACATTGCAGTGGTGGCTCAAAATGTTGGTGCGAACAGTGTTAAAACTAATTTAATTTTGAAAGACATGATCATAAATTCCGAGTTTTGTATTGAATTTAATTAATAATAATTATATATATATATGATCGTTGCAGCATTAAAATAATAGTTTTTAACTCAAACTTGCACGGGAACCCCAAGCAATAATATTACAAATTTAATTAAAGTTTTCAGCAATTAGGCAATTAATGTATACTGATAATTAGCTTCCAATTTCCACCTCATAGTCAGAGTTTCTATATAAAATGCCCGTGGGTTAACTTTGAAGTTAGTTATCTGTTAGATCTGTGCTTCAACCCACGTTTCTAGTATTTACCTGATAAACCTGAACTTGGAAGGACACGATGCAAATCAAGATATTGTACTTTTTCCTGGTGGTCCTGGCAATCGCCTTGCTGGGCGCCAAGGAGGCCGAGGCTGACTGCATGTCTGGCAACTATAAGGGTACCTGTGCCGTCTGGGATAACGAAACCTGTCGACGCGTTTGCAAGGAGGAAGGACGAGTCAGTGGACATTGCAGCCCCAGGCTGGCTTGCTGGTGCGAAGGATGCTAGTGATCCAGATGTGTGGGGACATGGACTTTGTGAAAACTTGGACAAGATTTATGACACTTTAATTGTATCATTATAAAATTAACACGACGCTGAAGATCCCATGGGTGGCTGAGGAAATCAAAAATATAAGCACCAAATACACGGCGAAACTGTCAGACCATGACAACCCACTGGCCATTAACTTGCTGGACAACAGCACCACCACAAGAAGACTAAGGCGTTACCATCCCCTGGACTTGCCATTCAGAGACCCAGGCTAAGGCATCCCATGACCTTTCTTATCCCTACCCTAAAAATTAAATTTTACTAACCTGTCAATGTAATCACAAAATTTAATGATTGTCCCTGCAGGGACAGATTTTAAATAAAATCTGGGAGAAAAAAAAAAAAAAAATATATATATATACATACATATTTAAAAAAATATATACTTTTCTTTGTAAAATCAAGACCTAATAAGTTGACTTACAAAAAATGTATTCACTTTTTGCCTTGGATCTACAATTGTAAAAAAATCGCCCAAAATTATGCCCCACAAAATAAGATTAAGAAAATGTCATCTGCTCATCTTGTATTCACCACGACATTGTCGTTAACCGATAATGATAGTTAGCAAATAAAATTGGACCCTATATAAGCCGCCATTTGAATACTTTGGGCATTAGAAATTCTGAAAATCAACTATTCTCCTCGGAATATTTAAACTTACAACAAGATGCACATCAAGTTTCTGTTCGTCTTCGTCGCCGTCCTGATGCTGGTCGTCCTTGGAGCCAACGAGGCCGAGGCTGATTGCCTCTCCGGAAGGTATCGCGGTCCATGTGCTGTCTGGGACAATGAGACCTGCCGACGCGTTTGCAAGGAGGAAGGAAGAGGCCGGGTCAGTGGTCACTGCAGCGCCCGTCTCCAGTGCTGGTGCGAAGGATGCTAAGCTACCATTATACAACCATTATTGTTTCAACTGCAAAATATTTTATTGAAAAGATTTCACAAAGTAATTAATGAAAAAATGATTTTAAGTAAGCGGAGATTGTTTTTTATAATTAACAAAGTGGAATTGTATTGGAGGTATTAAATATTTCGTTAGAGAATATTTGGAAGTCTCCTTGAAACCTGTCGTCGTTTTTTCACTCATTTAGGGAAATATTAGTTGAGTATATATTATATTAAAAGTGTGGGTGAATTATTGGTCCACTATTAATACATACTCATTAATGCCAAAATTGATAATATAAATCTTTAATAAAATGTTTGCTTCAACAATTTTTATTTATTTATGTTAGTCTAGCCAAAGAACCAATATTTGCCATAATCAGATTTTTCTTTTTTGTGATGGTGTCCAAAAATTAATAAGACAACGTATACTACTGACCGTACAGATTACAGAAAACGTTTAAATTTTTACGCAAATATGTAATTAAAGGCAGGTTCATTATCTTTGTCTTTTCCTCGCCATCATGGCGATTGTGATTCAGGAGTCCAACGGTGCTGAAGCGAGAGACTGCCTTTCTGGAACTTTCAAAAGACCATGTTGGGCTTAGAGTGGATAGAAGTCTCTACATTCGGGAAGGGCGTGGTAAAGGACATTCGGTGGCGGCTCTTAAATTCTGATTTCTGTATTGAAATTAATTAATAATAAATATATATGTATATGATCATTGCAGCATTAAAATAATAATATTCATGTCAAACTTGCACGGGATCTTCAAGCAATAAGATTACGAATTTAATTCATGTTTTCCGCAATTAGCCAATTAAAGTATACTAAACTTACAGACAATTAGCCTACAATTTCCACCTCATAGCCAGAGACTCTATATAAAAATCCCGTGGGTTAACTCGGAAGTTAGTTATCTTTTAGATCTGTGCTCTAAACTGTGTTTCTAGTAATTTACCTGATTAACCTGAATAATCGAGGAATCACAATATATTAAGATGAAGCTGATTGAAATTCTATACTTTTTCGTCGCTGTGATGACACTTGTCCTTCTTGGCTCTCACATGGCTGAAGGCGACTGCTTGTCTGGAAAATATAGAGGACCTTGTGCTGTTTGGGACAATGAGCTTTGCAGACGTATCTGCGGGGAGGAAAACCGTCAAACTGGACACTGCAGCCCCAGCCTGAAGTGTTGGTGCGAAGGATGCTAAGACATCTATATATATATGTGCTTTATTTTTTTAAAATTAAGAACCCAACAAATAAATAAGTTGGCAGTGAACATTAAAAATAAATTTTATTAACTCAAAGGGAAATTTGGAGGTCTCCTAAGACCTGTCGTTGTTTTTCCCAGGGGTAAGCGGTTGAATGGATCTATATTTTCATATAGTTTAAATTAAATTCCTGGATGATAGCATCAAGATAAATGTAGGTTAAAAATAAAAAGGAAATATTAATCTAATAATAATATATATAATATATATATTAATATATATTAAAGTCGGTTAACTTTTTGTTCAACTTTTTGGTCATGGGTAATAAGACCATATATATATAATTAAAAATAGTTGAAATCTTTAAAAAATATTTGCAATCTTGACTTATTTATGTAACCGCAGTCTAGTCAAAATAATCAATACTGGCCATAATTGATTATTAGGATTTGCTTTCAGCACTTGATTTTCTGAAAACCTGCTTCTTTAACTCTGTATCTGTGAATATAAAAAATAATTTGTTCTCTAGAATTAACCGACATTCAATTAACCTGCAATACATTGAAAAGCATTTAAGCTACTACTATTAGTTGGAAATTACCTCGAGTACAGATTCTTTGTGATAATTAGCTTACAATATTCACCTTAGTGGCAAAGATTCTATATAAATAGCCCTTGTGTTCACTTTCAAGTTAGTTATCTGTTAACCGGATTAACCTGAACAACCGAGAAATCATAAAACATTTATTAAGATGGTGCTCAAAAGTCTATACCTTATCTTCTTTGTGTTGATAGTTGTCCTTGCTGTCCTTGTTAGCTTCCACATGGCTAAAGCCGATTGCTTGTCCGGCAAGTTTACCGGAGGTTGTGCTATTTGGGACAATGAGCTTTGCAGACGTCTCTGCAGGGAGGAAGGCCGTCAAACTGGACACTGCAGCCCCAGCCTGAAGTGTTGGTGCGAAGGATGCTAAGACATCTATCTACATACATAAACATATATCGATGCATTGCCTTCGATGTATGAACCCAACAAATAAATAAGTTGGAAGTGAACATATAAAACGAATTTTATTAACTGAAAGGGAAATTTGGAGGTCTCCTAAGACCTGTCGTTGTTTTTTCCAGGGGTAAGCGGCTATATTTGCATCAAGTTTAATTTAATTTAGAATACTTGAAGTACGTTGTGGGCTAGAACATCGTGAGAAATATAGTTTCAAAATAAAAAAGGAAATATTAATGGTATACATATATATTAAAGTGTGTGTGACTTTTGCTCATGGGTAGTAAGTATATAATCAAAAATATTAGCTTCAACAATCTTGACTTATTTATGTTACTCCAGTTTAGCCAAAACAATCAATACTGGCCAATCAATGTTATTTTGTGGTGGGCGTTCTACTATCACCAAATAATGTTAAAGAATTAATAAGAAAATATTTACACACTACCGACAGTAATCTGTTTATTTAATTTATTATACATTTTACTACCCATTCACACATTACAGAAAATCCGACGCTTCAAATTTAAAGCAAATATTTATAAGCTGATTCGTTATCTTTAACAATTAAGGGGGAATCCCACTGAGATAGTTATTGTGGTAAACAATTGAAGTACAGCAACTCAAATAATTTGGGTAAACAACCATAAAATATGCCCAGCCGAGGATGTTAACTTACTTCTTATTCTGTCAACATATTTTTAATGGTTTTGTCAGATCAAAACAACTTATAAGTATGTATTTACCCTGCGAATGCAAACTAGTTAGTGACAAAATGTGAACTTATTTTTGTATATACTGACTTAACATATCCTAAACAGAGGCGTAACTTTTATTTTTTTCCAGATAGTGCCCATAGTGAAAGAGAGGATTATTTTACTGACAAAAGATTGATCATAAAATTGGCTGGAATAAATCAATAAATATATATTTATTATAAATTGATTGATTCTTGTTTGTGGACAAGACAACTAAATTACCATTGCTTAAAAGCTTAAAGGTGCCAGGGAATTTCCAGATCTTCAATATCGTGCATATAATGAAGCTGATACTCTGTGCTCTGTGCTCCAATGAATAAAATTGCCATTAAAGCTCGAGTACTTGATTTTTCTAAGAACCTGCCTCTTTAATTGTTTAATTAGTAT
Organism: Drosophila truncata; assembly: GCA_008042515.1. NCBI lineage: Eukaryota > Metazoa > Arthropoda > Insecta > Diptera > Drosophilidae > Drosophila > Drosophila truncata. The sequence goes on from VNJQ01007691.1 coordinate 99,904, forward strand.
CTGGGAACTTATACAATCTTTAATTTGTTTTCTCTAGAATTAACCAACATTAAATTAACCTGTAACACATTGAAAAGCATTTAAACGTTTTAAAAATAATTATTAGTTACAAATTACCTCGATTAATCAACAATATTAAAACAGAATACCAATTAGTAAGACTTATAAACCAGAGCAAACTTTTAAACGGGTTTTAAAATAACTAATCATCTTTAAAGTGATTAAAACGAAAAGTTAAGAATACTAAAGCTCTCACGACGTTTATCGTTTCTTTTTAAATTCATAAAATAATAAATAAAAAAATGTTGTTATGATAAAAAAGTAAATATATTTTGGACCACGTGCTGATTTAATTTTATTGTGTTTTCGAGGTTGAATTTGTAAGAAAACATCAGTTCAAAAGTCTGTTTTAGCCATCAAAAGGGCGGCTATTAATATCAGCCTTAAAATGTCATCGGCGCTGGCAGTGAAATCTACAGATCCAGCCCTATATATAAGATCTGTAGAGATCTGTCATTTCATTATCAACTCAGAGTCGTTAAATATAAACATAACCAACCAATAATCATGCAGATCAAGTCCTTGTTCGCTCTTATCGCCGTTCTGATGCTGGTCGTCCTGGGAGCCAACGAAGCCGAGGCTGATTGCCTCTCCGGAAGGTATCGTGGTCCATGTGCCGTCTGGGACAATGAGACTTGCCGACGCGTTTGCCGAGAGGAGGGAAGAGGCCGGGTCAGTGGTCACTGCAGCGCCCGCCTACAGTGTTGGTGCGAAGGATGCTAAGGCAGGACCTGGATAATTACCCAATGAATTTGTTCCGCAACAGAAACCTAATCAAGAAATTTAAATAAAATAAAATCTCTGGTGCACCAAAAAACGCTTTCACGATAGGGGGTTTTTAAATTAAATATATAACATATGCAGCAGTTGCGTGTGACTGTGCTCTCCCGTCACGTCTTGTGGTGTAGCTTATTGCAAAATCAGAACACGCTCAGGGGAATTCCATAACTTGGGGAATCCTAGGGAGACACTTGCTGTATCGGTCAGTTCTTGATAAAAATGTATACAATATATTTTACAGAACGTTTAAATGCATTAAACCAAAGCAGAAAATCGTTCTAAATAAATTCAATGATATTATTGCTTTCTTATGATCACTTTTCCTTTTGATTCTATGATCCCACCAAACTATGCAAACTACTGTATCTCAAAGTAATTTTCCTTGTTAAAATAAATTTATATATAAAATTCAGGAAATCATTTTTTACTTAATTGGTATTGTTTAAGCCGGAAATAATACGAACAATAAAAATATAAATTATTATATACTACTGCTTCTCGAAATTATTTTTCTTGTTTAAATTAATGTATATGTAAAATTCAGGAAATAATTGTTTACCTAATTGATCATTTTAAAGCCGGAAATAATACGGAAAATATATCATAAATATAAATTATTATAGCCTAAATATACGGAAACATCTTTTGAGAACCCCCGAAACATTCAATTGCCATTGTTCTCTTAGGCTCTCTATATTCGTATCATTGTTAATGTTTTGCTTTATTTAAAATTATCATAACAGTCTGGATGAATCTTAATAAAATTTATATTAAGGTCAGTAATGATCTGTAGATCTTAAAGGTGACAGATGGTGTTGATTTCAATTGTTTATTTCGTAGCTAACAGCTTTATTCGCGTATAATCTAATTTTAGCCTAAACGAATAAGAAAACAACGATTCTTTCTTTATCAAAACATAACATTTTGTTATTAATGGCAAATGCTTTATTTTTAAACTGCATAAAAAAATAATTTATTAAAACCTACCTACAAACTAAAGAAACTACATAAAATGGAACAACATCGTTTGGAATGAATACGCAAAGGTAAAAACATAAAAAATAAAGTTATTAACAAAAAGAAATGTGCAAATGATTGGTGATTAGTGACTGTGCTCCCCGACATCGCCGCCACCTGGCTGACCAGGTGACAGCTTCTGCTCTGAGAAGCGTAGTTGTCGCTATAAGTTCGCATCCAGGTTCTCGTCAGTGTTCTCCTCCACGATCGCCTCATCCCAGGGCCCGTGGATGTTGAACTTGTATCGCTGCTGCCACACGAATATCAGCGGGCAGACAAAGTTATTGAATATCGTCGTGGAAGCGTAGAGGTAGAGCACTGGGTGCGATATCCAATGCAGGGCCAAGCAGCAGAGGACAAAGATGGGTACCATGCATTGAGCGCGCCACTTGGCCTCCGTAATGATGGGATACAGTACAAAGAAGACGGCAGCCTCGACGAGGAGGACGAAGGCATGGTAGGACGTCGGCAGGCGGGAGGCCAGGCAAATGGCTCCAAAGATGGCAGCATTCAGGGAAATGGCCTAAGAAAATCATTATTAATTAAACAAATTACATCTCTGCGTTAGCGAGCCTACCTTCGAGACCATAGCCACATCCAGTCCATAGTGGCTAAACATCAGGTTGGCCAACAGGACGAAGAAGGTCATCGTGTAGATGGTGTCCGTGCTGATTGCCTGCGTGAGCGTGTGCAGCATCGGCGAGAAGAGGTACCCGAAGAGAACCACCGTGACCAGGGTCTTCGAATCCTCGCCCAGCAGCGCCAAGCTCAGGCTTCTGCCCCGGTAGAAGAGGTAGCCGAGCCCAGTCACCCCGCAACTGGGCACCAGGATCGTGGTGGGTGCGACGCTGTCACTGAGCAGAAGCTGGTAGAGTATCAGGAAGCCGGTAATACAGGAGATCTGGTTGTTCAGCACCGTGATGCCGGCTACCGCCTCGCGGTATGTGTACAGCCGGACATGCAGGTTGGTGCGGAGATCCTTGAGGAAGCTGGGGTCCGTGTAGTTGTCCGGGTACTCCCGGTTCGAGTACAGGTTTTTCACCCATGGCCGCCGCTTCACTTGAGCCTTCTTTACCATTTTTTACTCATCGAATTTCCGTTTACATTCGGTGCTTGTGGTCGAGTGTGCCCGAACAGCTGATGTGCGGTATTTTATATATTTATATTTTAAATTTAAATAAAATCAAACAAATACAACGAATAATAATATAGTACACGAATTATACATAAAGTTTTAAATAAATTAAATCCTTCAACTTAAAAAATTAAAAGTAAAATCAACCATATGAGGTAGTTTTTCGATAAAATATACCACAGGCTTAAAATACTGGTATATTCTCCTACGTTGAGTGGGTTGTCGCACCGCAAAAGCTACCGGCCACACTGTTTACAACACCGAATCCGAGATTTTTTGGAGCACGCACTTGTTTGTTTTGTTTACACCAGCCACAGGAGCCTTCCGGATACTGCAGATTTTTGAAGAATCGACGCATTGGGGACAGAGGAGAGCAGTCTGCATCGGGAGCCCAATCCATGAGCTGTCTTCCGCAGAAATCGCCGCCGGTCGCGTGTCGTTTTAGAACGAGAAACCACAAAATTTCTGAGAATATCAGAGCTATTTATGGCTTCGAATGCGCAACTCGGAAAAATCATTTTGATAGCCGCAATCGCCGTGTTTTTCTACTACTTCTTTTGGGTGGCGGTGCTGCCTTTTATGCTCATCGATGAAGGTGAGTTGGGGAGCTGGTCCTCCGCCTCCTGGCCGGCAGTTATTAGTTTTATTGGATAATCTGGGCGGCTTTTGTGCAGTAATTAAAGTGACGCCGCAGCGCAAATTGGTCACGGCACGGCATGTGTAAGTGCCTGTGTGTGTGTCGAGGGCGGAGGCGGAAAGCGATCCCCCAGATCCCGGCAGGTGGCAAAGCCGGGGCTTACCTGGAATGCGGCTCCGAGTATCTAGCTCTCTCAAGGTCAAACAGTGATGCGCAAAGTACAGCTTCTCGCTTAACAAAATTGTGTAAATTTAGCACACATTTGTGCTATACTTTGTTAATTGCAATCAATTCGTTGATTAGCCACTGTACACTCAAGTTAATCACACATAGCGTTTCAGAGCCTAATTAGTTCTTTATAATAGTGCTTACCACGCTATATCAATTGAAGTAAATATTGTTTCACGCTTACACGTTGTTCTAGGTGTGTAAAAAATTTAAGGAAAATAATATCAGTTCATAATTTCTAAAGTTCAGATAACCAAATGACACAAAAGCCCACCGGGGTGTATCAGCACTTAAATATTTTTACCAATGTACATGTGTAGGTATTACTCATTTTCAGTAATAACTTTTACCCAACCACAAGTAATAAAAAAAAACTTTTTTGAGAGAGATATTTTGTCAACATGAATAGTAAACTTCATTCCGTGACCAGTCGAATTTGTTGCCTTTTATGATTTAGCCTTAAAATACAAAATCTAATCTATAAGAAATACCCTATAAATAAAATGCATTCGGTACACAAAGAGAAACTAACATTAATTTAGAATTTGGCATTAATAAACCTTGTTTTTGACATTGACATCAGTACACAAACATGAAATTTATATAGAATATTTTTAGGAAAAATAAACATTCACCCAGATAGGGAACTTTTAGTTTTAGTAATCTGTCTTGCTTATTTTAAAATCCATTTTTTTTTTAATTTACATGTTTTACTTACCTTTATAAGCAAAATAATGTCTTAAGATAGGTACATACATTTCGTAGTAATTCCTGGCTAAGACGCACCTGAAACTCACAGTATCCTCTTGTCCAAACAGGTAATCCCATTCGGCTCTTCTTTCCACCGCTGAAATACGCCTTCATAGTGCCCACTGTATTCGGGGTGATCTTCCTCGGCGGCATCGCCGCGTTCTCCTTCTACCACATCTGGAGCCTGAAGGTGAAGCGCGATTAAAGGCAGAGGTTATCAGTCGACTGGCGGGCGTGCCTACGATTCCGCTGACAAACAGGGAAGAGCATCAGCAGTAGCAGCAAAATCAGTCGATAGCAACATGCCGCAGTGGCTGGTAATTGGAATCTCTGGCGTCACCTGTGGCGGCAAGACGACGCTGGCCCACAGCTTGCACGACTACTTTAAGGGCCTGAGCGGTGCGCCGCTGTGGAACTCACCGTACACGATCGGCGAGGTGCGGCTGATCTCGCAGGATGACTATTTCTTGCCCGTGGAGGACAAGCGACATCAGCGCAATGAATCGCTGAATGCAATCAACTTTGAACTGATCACCTCGCTGGACATGGCCAAGATGCTTAACGACATTGCGAACATTATCAAGGGTCGCAACGTGGCCCAAGAGCCGCCGGAGCAACTGGTGACCTATGCAAATTTCGAGCACTACGCCCTCCAATTCCAGCAGCAGTACAACTACAATGCGAACTACTACAAGCAAGGTAATGGAGGAGCCTACCACTATGCCCCACAGCAGCACCATCAGCAGCAGCGGCACCACCATCACCATAATCATCATTCCCAGCAGCAGCAGCAACACCAACAGCTCCATCATCAGCAGCAGCAGGCGGCGCATATTATGCGCATCAATGCCCAGATAGCAGCCCAGCTGAGAGACAAGAAGATCAACTTCCTCCTGGTCGAGGGTTTTATGATATTCAATCAGCCGGAGTTGCTGGCCCTGTGCAACCTCAAGTACCACTTCCATCTGCCCTACGAGAAGTGCTTCGAAAGGCGCAGCAAGCGGACCTACGATCCGCCGGATGTCACCGGCTACTTCGAGCTGTGTGTGTGGCCGCACTACGAGAAGAACTTCAGCGAGTACCGCGACTGCAAGGACATAACATTCCTCAACGGCGAGATTGCCAAGGACAAGATCTTCAAATTCGTGCTCCAACGCATCGTACACTACTTTGAGGAGCGATGTGAAGTCCCGGCACCGGCACCAGTCGTCTGTCCACCGCAACAGAAACGCTTCGGAATGCTTTATGTGGGACCGAGCAATAACAACACTGTGCTGCCCACAGCCTGTCCCATGGAGCAGTAGTCCGTACTACGTACAGTGTACAATAAGGGATATATTGTAGATTTACAGGGATTTCCCACAGAAATTGCTATGTATTGTAATTCGTATAAAATGAAGCTTAAAAAGTACGCTTGAGCCTCGTTTCAAGGGATTTCGATTCATTAGCTGTTTTTAAGGCACCCCTGTATATAGAATGATTCGAGAAACGGATGTTAAATGGTTCAAAACTTGTTTGAATTAGTTTCCTTTGTACAGTAGGGTTTATTATGTAAGCAAATTTAAAGGGTGGCTAGGTTTTTCATTGACAAAAATAGTAAACATACGACTTTATACGAACATTAGATCTATCTTCAGAAAGGAAGAGCTACGTTCCTCTAATAGAAATTTAAATATTTCCCTTAAAGCAAACCAAGTATCATATAATAACTAGATATATAACACCCTTAGCCCTCTGTCATTATAAGGTATTTGGTCAAACCCACAAATGGCTTAATCTGTAACCTTTTCTGTACAAAAAGAAATCGACCCGCCCGGGCATACATATATTATGTACAACTTTTAATTAGTTAGTCTTTATTTTTTGCATTAAGGTAGTTATTATGGGTGGTGACATGGTCTCTCTGTGTAGCCAAGATTGTGAAATGAAGTAACCCGGTTCAGGAATTCATATATATATATATTTAGCTGTGCTAACTATTATTAATTATTACACACTTGTATTGTTTACTATTACGTCACATGTGGAATTTGGGCGTTGGAGTCTAAGTCGAAAGAGTTATTGTACTATATAATGGATATATTTATATATGTATGCGCACCTTGTAAATACCAAATTTAAAAATAGTGCTAAGACCTATGACCTAATAGAACCCTATATATTTTTTCTTGTGTCGAAACAAAACACACAAATAAAAAACAAAAATAAACAAAAACCGAAAGGTGAAACCCAACTTGTTTTTGAACTATTGAATTTGTTTATTTCGCTCATTAGAAGCCAACACAAATAATAAATACAGAAATTATAAAATATAATAGTTAAATATACAGGCTTGTAGGCTAGTTAGTTAGTTGGTTGGTTTTAAGTTAGTGAAAGGGATGAGAGTCCGACGTGGCTTGCCAATTTATTGCCAATTTCAGTGAGTTCTTCGCATCCTATGTCGCGGCTACATGGATTATATCAATGTATCTTTATTATGCTTACAATTAGGGTAATAACTTTTTGCTTATACGATGTTGCAGGAGCTGTCATAAAGAGTAAGAGCTTAATTAGTAAGTTGGCCACTAATCCAAGATAATCACCACTCACCCATAAGATTAGAGGGCATCCCAGTCGGTCTGACTGTTGTAGACCTCCTCCTCCAGCCATACTGCATAGTTGGCTTTAAAGTAGTCCGTCAGCTCGACCTTGCGATCCCACCAACCCGAGTGGCCAAAGAAGGCAAAGTCCGAGTGAGTTAGGATCTCGTCGCTAGGAAAGCCACCCTCCACGCCGTAATCATTAAGCTGCTGCTGCTGCTGATTGTGGCCGCCGTTGTTGCCACCGCCTCCGCCGCCATTGTTTCCATAACCATTGACATCGGATCCGTTATTGCCCATCCCATTGTTGCCGGCCATCATATTCGATTGCTGGGCATTCTCTGCATTCTGGGCGGCGGTGCCATTGTTACCGCACTTCTGTGTGGCCTCTGGATAACGTCGCAGGTTGAACCGGTCCACGCAGGCCCGCAGCGTGCACTCCTCTGCCTGAAAATCCCACGGACGCGACTCCAGGTCGTTGCCAAACGCCCAATCGTCGTTCAGGCGATGCCGCACCTTCGAGTATATTGCACTCATGGTCTTCATGTTCGACTTCCGCCACTGGCGGCCCAAGTACTTGGTCTGCATCTTGAGAAGCTTCAGCACGTACAGCTGCATCATGGCGTGGCGCACCTTGAGGGTCTTCTTCAAAATCGGGGCCGACTTGAACACCACCAGCATCATGACGCGCGAGTGCTTCCACTTGATCAGCTTGTTGAGGATGCGCAGCAGGTTGATGCAGGAGAATACGTTTCGCCAGGAGTACGGCTTGTCGGACATCTCTCCGCCGTAAACGAAACTGTCACCGCTCAAATCCGGCTGCTCGCCAATGACGCAGGACGGAAAGTCCAACAAGGGAATGGAGTTCTTGGTGTTAACGTACTCGGTGATCGTTTGGTTGAAGAACTTTAGAACGAGGGGGATGCAGTTGGCAAAGACTAGGTGCTGGGACATGAACTCGAACTGGTAGACGTGGTTAATCTTGAAGTGCTTCAGGTAGAGCAGAATGATGGCCGACACAGCCTTCACGATGATCTCCTTGTGCCGGCCCATATCGACGGTTAGCTTCGTAGACTGTGTGGCCGTCAGGGGCATCTTTTTGGGCAGCACATCGGCCATTATGTTGATGCTCTCCGTCTTGGACTTGGAGGTGGGCGATGCCGCCAGCAGAACCTTGAGCAACGCGATCATATATTGCGGTAGGTTGGGCAGGATTGCCTGGTAGAGCACCTCGGCTGGCGTCAATTTGATCTCATCCTCGTGCGTCGAAATCGGGTTCCTGGCAATGTCTTCCTCCTTCTTAATCTGCATATCGGCCAGGCTCAAGTACATGTGCCGTTGCAGCGTCTTGAAGCCCTCGTGAATGGGCTGCGGCAACCCAGCCAGACTCTCGTGGTCCCCGATTAGCGAGTACCCAATGAACTTGTTCCTCGAAATATCCAGGAACTGGTCAATGTCCTTCTGCCGCACCTTGGGCGTCCAGGGCAGGCGAGCTGTAATCTGTATCGGCGGCACGGTGACCGGTGCTTGTGCCGAACTGGGCTGGTTATTGGGATTGGCCGTCGAGGTGGTGGAGGAAGCGGACGAGGATGGATCATCGTAGGGCCGATAATATTGCGAAAGTTCCTCCTCGCCGTTGTTGCCGCCGCTGCCATTTCCGCTGCCATTGTTGGCATTGTTCTGACCCTCATTGCCGCTCATCTCCATGTCGATCTGCTCCGGCTCGTCCAAGAAGCGCTGCTTCATTAGCGAGCGTCTGCGAGAATCAAAGATGTTAGTCTTACCTAAAATAACACACCCAAAACTGATACTTACTTGAAGTTCCTCTTGGGATACTGATTTTCCAGTATATCTGTGGCCGTGGCTGGAGGTGAGCTCGCTCGCATACATTTGGTAACCTCCAGGGTGTCCTCGGTGATCGGTTCCAGGCCCACCTTCTGCCGGTACTCGTTCTTAAGATTCTTGAGGACATCCATGCCGCCCAGGCCGAGCAGCGAGACCTTCCACAGCAGCAGCACTACCTTCTTCATGGGGAACTGAGGGGCAGCACCGCTGCAGAAGCGTGTAATCATGCCCAGCAGCTTGACGGCCAACAGCTCGCCGTCGGGCAGCGGCGAGTTGATGTCCTGCACAAATGACGCGGCTAGCTCCTTGTAATCCTCGCTGCCTCGCTCTCGCTCGTCCCGGATTGTCTCTGTGATGATGTACAGCACGGACAGGATCACCCGAATGTCCGTCGAGTCGACCAGCGTCACATTCGTGATTTTAACAGCCACTATGTCCGGCGAGCAGGCGCTCTCGATCTCCATGTTGAGCAGGTCGATGAAGGAGGCGAAGACGCCCAGCTTGTGCAGCACAAGCACATTGTCCCGGGTGATCTGATGCTGCTCTTCGTCGGACTGCACCTCAGCCCAGCAGCCCTGCGCGAGATACAGAATACAGCGGGCGGCCTGCATGCGAAAGGCGCGGTCAGAGACCTCGAGCTGGTCCACAAGCTTCATAACGATGCCGCGCTGGGCGGCCGGGTCCTGTTTCTGCCAGTTGGGCGGCAAATCGTACAGCTCCATCTGGTCCTCGAAGGCCTTCACGTTCATCTGGAACTCGCTGAACTCCGTGTAGCTGTACAGCTCCGCGATCTCGTTCTGGTAGCCGTCCACGTCCGCGTAGACGAAGTCCAGGTCCGGCCCGTCACAGTTGGCGTCCGCATCGTGGGTGTCCTGCTCGAAGGAGTTGTTTATCGATGAGAGCATCATCTGCAGGCTGCTTTTTCTCCTCCCGGAGATCTGCTGCTGTCTGCTGTGTGGGTGCGGGGGTGCGTGTGTGCGTGCCTGCCGCGAATGTGTATGTGTGTGTATCAGAGTCCTGCGGAAGTGGGCGGGTCGGCCTGGCTGGGCGTGGCTCTTCGCTGGCCTCCTCGCACGCTTTCTCGCTCGCTCTGTGGCTCTATTTCACTCTACAATTTTGTATCATTCGAATTTCCCAAATAACAAAAACACAAGCACACGCACAATGGAAAAAGAAGAAAAATTTTGTTGTGCGATAACGATGGCAGTAGCATCGATGTTGCATCGATAGGTCGATAGTAAATCGATACGTTTTTCTATTCATCGCATAAAGGGTCAGCCAATTCTATTCGATAGAATATCGATTAAAGAAATTGTGCTCTATAAAAAGAGAAATTCCTCAGTCGCCGGTCGCAGTTTTATTTACGATTCAAAAGTGATATTAATAAATCTTACGATTACGACATAAGTAAGCCCCAAACAATAGGAAATCAAGTGTTTTGCCGAGATAAAGCATATCAGCCGCCGAGTCACAATTAGCGAACAGCTGTCAGACGAGAGAATAAAGGGAAAACAATCAGTTTTGAATTGTACTTTGCTCCCGATTTTTCGTGCATACATATCTTGCCCATCAGCGTGAGCTTGCAAGAATCTGTCATTCTATTTGTATCCGTACATATTCCCTATACCGTGGTGAAATCGGGATATATAGTAGAATATGGCCGGCCGATCCATCGCGCACTTTCTGTTCGGCTCCCTGGCCATTGCCTTGGGCTCGTACGTCTACCTAACCATGCAAGTAATTACCAGAACAATAAGCTCCTCTCCTCCTCCACTTATTCGCTATCAACTCTCGAATCAAATGGCTTGCATGCGTAATGAGCGGGCAGCGGTAATAGGGCGACCCCTGCTACGCGGACGCAGACGTGGGCCAATCCTGACCAGACATTGTGGCGTGACTCACCGGAAAATAGCCCCCGCCTTTGACTTTGACCCTGATTAATTATGCATCTCCTACAATCTGGTTAAAGTTCAAGTTCGCGCCAAGGATGAATTGCAGATGGGATCAATTACTTAATTCTATAACAATTACTTATAATACGGGGCTATTTTATTAACTGGAATGATTTTTCGCCAAATTCCCATATTTTGATATTGTAAGCTCACGCAAAGATCTTTTGAAAAAAGCTTCAAGAATTCTAGAACCAGAAACAAATATCTTACATGCTAAAATTTATCTAAGAAAAACTTCGCAATATTCTTAATTAGCAACACAAAATTACTTTTCAAAATTTCAAAAACAACTTCTTCACTTATCAAAAACTAGATACTTTTTTGGACTTGCTCAAACTATCCTTGTTGCCATCAAATGTAAAAGTTATATTCCCTGAATATTTTTCAGCCATTGAAATATGAGTCTCAGACAGTTTCAGACCATTTCCCGCCAGGCCTTCAGGTGCTATTCAAGCAGGGGCTCCTCCTTCACACCCACCGCTCTCAAGCTGAGTCAGGGGCAAAGGCAGTGCCTGCGCTTCTGCTCCGTCCTGCTGCCCGTCAGCTGTGCGGCCAGTATCGCACCCGCATCCGCCACGTCTGCCGCCTCGTACTCCACAGCAGCAGCCGTGAGTAGTGCGAGTAGTTGTTGAAGTTGCTCCTTAAATGTTGACTAACTCAGTTTGTTGCCTTGTCTTTATGCCGAACTAAACTTAATTGTACTTGCCTATGCCCTATGTTCTTCGTGCTTTACTATATATTCTGTAGAGATTGTATCTTATTTAAATAGAGATCTAACTATCTAAACACCGTACTAAGTTCGCTCCTTTTGCCATCGCTTCCAGATCGACATGTCTGGCAACGGAGATTACAAGAACGCCGCCTCGATCTACGAGTTCACCGTGAAGGACACCCATGGCAACGATGTTTCTCTGGACAAGTACAAGGGCAAGGTGCTGCTGGTGGTGAACATTGCCTCCAAGTGCGGCCTGACCAAGAACAACTACCAGAAGCTAACGGATCTGAAGGAGAAGTACGGTGAATCCGGTTTGGTCATCCTGAACTTCCCCTGCAATCAGTTTGGATCGCAGATGCCGGAGGCCGATGGCGAGGCCATGGTGTGCCATTTGCGTGACTCCAAGGCCGACATCGGCGAAGTCTTCGCCAAGGTATAAACAATGCTTACTAATGCCGATAGAATTTTACGACTGGCTTATCTTCCAGGTGGATGTGAATGGCGATAATGCCGCGCCGCTGTACAAGTATCTGAAGACCAAGCAGACCGGTACCCTGGGCAGTGGAATCAAGTGGAACTTCACCAAGTTCCTGGTGAACAAGGAGGGCATTCCCGTTAACCGCTATGCCCCAACCACCGATCCCATGGACATAGCCAAGGATATTGAGAAGCTGCTGTAGACTCTCTACCGCCCGTTAGCTGGTTAAGCTGTCTTATTATGCCTGAGACTGTGTTTATTGCGTAGCTTGTAGCTTGTAACCAACGCCAGTTCACCAGTAGTACTGTTGTGGATTGGCCACATGCACCGCATGTTATATTGTATACTATTGTCTACTCTATTTACTGGTTTTTGACTCCCACACCACCGCCCAAAACATTATAATAAACGCCTCTTTATCCCACACACACTGTAAACTCTTTTCGGCGATGCAGGGCACGTTTATGGATTACGGACTCACCTGTTGCACTTGTTGTAATCGCTTGGCCGCCTTCATAGCGACTGTCAGTAAACATCCTTTCATTTTGCTTACAAGCGAGTCTCATTTATTTGTTTTATTTAGATTTTTTGTTTTGTTTTGAATGATTCTACAATTTTGGATGCTGTCAGAGCGAATAAACTGGACCTTTATCTCTATGATATCTATTGTAATGTTTCTGATTTTGGTAATTCTATTTATTTACAATTAATAAACACAACTTGGGGACCTCGATCAATTAATTTTCACATCTTTTCAAGCCATAGATAGAAACAGCCTTGATATATAATTGAAACAAATAACCAGAGGCCGCCTCCAGTTGCACTTTCTCCCTCTTCCTACTTAGTATTTCGAACCACACTTGACTTTGATTTTAACCATGGTAAAATTGCAAATCTGCACAAACCCGTAAACGTAAAACTGAAATACTTCACATTAACCTTTCCGAATCCGAGCACTTACTGGTCTTCGCCAAAATAATTTTGATTGCGCAAATTTGCCTGACCAGCAGCAGCAGCAGGCAGCACCCCCAAAAAGTAATTTCCATTCGGGGGCAGATATCTGAAGCTCCTCCCAGCGGTTCAACGTCTCTCGGCTTGGATTTCAAGTTCAAACTAGTTGTCAACGGAGCAGCGCAACTCTGACCTTCCGACAATTACATGAAAATGCTGCACTGACCAATTACGGGATGCTATCGAAATTCGGAGTTGCTATTTGAAACAGTAGAAGAAAATAATGGGAATCTAGATTTCTAGATTCTAGAATGAGTTTATTTGAACTAAAACTAGTGGAATGTGTTTAAAAATATATTATTATATTATTTTGTAACATTTAAAATGGAAGAAACCCCCTTAAAGGGCCTTAAGTTAGATTTCAGTTCACTTATATTATATAGATTTTAAAGATAATATATATTAAATAACTTATTTAGTATATATTGTTTTATCAAAGATTTCATACCTTATTTTTCTCCCACTGTTGGTGCGTGCCACACAAGTGTGAAGCGATGACAGCAATTTGTTGAATGCATCATCGATCAAATGCGATCGCTCCATCGCCAGGTCGAATGCCTTTAATTGTATAACTGGGGCAAGCATCTGAGAGACTCATCCCTAAACAGTTTGGGCCAGGTCAGCGGTGACTATTGCTATTCCTATGGCGGCTGCCGTTGACTTTGACACTGATCGCGTTTGCGATCGCTCCCGCAACTCCAACTGAAAATCCGTATAAATATGCGGGACACAATTCGCCGATCGATCAGACAGCAGTGAGCTTCGGTGTTGGTGGTTGTCAGCAGTGATTAGACTTGGCTTTCGGATTGGACTGAATCACACGATCTGAAACAGAATGATGCGAGGACTGCTGGTGGTCCTGCTAGTGGCCTGTAGTCAGGCTTATGCCGCCACCCATGTCAATATCTCGATTGCCCAGCAACCAGCCACTAATCCGGCGGATGTAAACTACGTGGAAGGTGGCCGTGCTCCGGCGGAGTTGAGAGCGGGTCCGCAGCGGGATGAGGATCAGCAGTTTCAGCGCATCCAGGACCGCCAGCAGCAGCAGCAGCAGCTCCAGTCCCAACAGCAGCAGCAGCAACAGCAAATGACTCAAAATCAGCAACAGCAGCAGCAGCAACCTCAGCAGCTCTCGCCACGTCAAGGACTGGGTCTGCAGCCCCCAGTTCAGGGTCAACCGCCTATGTCCAAGAACGGACGACTGCCTCGTCGCCGGAATCACAATCGCCGCCCCTTGCTTCACCAGCAGCCGCCACAGCCAAGTCCTCACAGCGGTCAGTTCCGGCAGCGCAACCAGCAGCTGCGCCAGAATCAGGAGTTCGAGCGCTACATCCAGTCCTACCACAGCCATGGACCCACTGTGGAGACGGTGAGTCCCTTGATTCGGCATAAGTAAAGTACTAAAACAACCACTCGTTTTAGGTCTACGAGTCCTCGAATCCAGCACCACAGCGCTACACACAGTCCAGCTCGGGCGTGACTTCCTCTGTGGATGTGGAAGCTGCTCCCCAGAAGTTGGTCTCAATTGGTGGCGGTCACCGATCCCAGCAGCTGCGTATGTTCGAACGCCAGGTGGCTGCTCCCGTTTCCACACAGGGACAGAGTGCCAATGTGGAGGCGGCTCCCGATAGCAAGCCCATCTATGAACCCCAGGCTCCTGTTCAAGCGCCAGCTGTGAGCTCTAGTTCATCTTCTTCCAGTGGTGGCAGCTCTTCTGCCTCCTCTTCCTCCTCATCGTCTTCATCCAGTTCTGTTCCTGCTGCCTCGGCGCCTTCTCTTCCCGCTGATCCTGCTTCGGGATACGATTCCTCGGTTGGTTTCAATCCTGCCACCAGCTACAATCGTCCTAGCTACGATCAGAGTGGATATAGCTACGAGGATGCCCCGGATGTAGACTACCAGGATCAGTATCCGCCAGAGGTGGACGATGGTCAGGGCTATGAAGACTATGGCGAGCAGTCGGGCTACCAAGGAGGCTCTGGCTACTTGCCACCGGCTCCTCCAAGGAGCTACGCGCCGCCGCAGCGTCCACTGGTCACGAAAACCATCCAGATTGTGCAGCCCGCTCTGAAGGCCAAGAAGTACGAGGTTCGTCATCCGGCCATCCAAAAGGAATTCTATGACATCGAGGAGCGGGTAGTGATTAAGCCGGCGGGCACTCTGGTTGTGGAGCTGGAGCATCCTGTGGCAAAGATTCCGAAGGGAGAAACCCTGCTTCCTCTGGGACATCCTCATCCCGCAGTGGCTGCCGCCTACAACACTGGACAGGTGCAGACGCAGAGCTACAATAACAACGGTGGTCAGGAGTACAGGCCATCCTATGATGCAGCCCCTGCTGGCAAGGATCAGCAAGCCACCACCGTGGGTTCCAGTGTGACCACCATGCCCTCCTACGATCAGGCCCCCAAGGACGAGTATGTGGAGTCGCGTTTGCAGCAACCTCAGCCCCTGGGCGATGTCACCGATGGCCGTCAGGGCGGTAGCGGCTCCTCATCCGTCTCCGTCTCCGCCGTTGATGCCAGCGGCAACCCATTGAAGATCAACGCCAAGCATCTCACACCCAATATGATCCAGCGGCCGGAACAGGAGCAGGAACAGTATCCCCGTGGCCAGAGGGTCTATCAGCCAAGGAACAACAACTTTAATCGCCAGCAGTATGCCGAGGACGACGACTACTTCTCCGGCGAGTACCTTCCCAATGTTAATGCCGGCAGTGTAGACGCGAAGCCTGCCAGGTTGGAGCTGGCCGAGGCAGAGGAAGAGGAGAGACCCACGCAGATCATCAAGCATGAACACAAGATCCATCTGCCGCCTTCGCAGCACAACATCTACCTGGGACGCAGTCGTCAGACTCCGCTCAAGGAGAGGCGCATCCAGGAGGTGCCCGCCCAGGTGACCGAAATCAAACCTTATCTGCGCAATCATGTGGGACCCACAGTGGTCTATGCCAAGACACCGGCTCCCAGGGCCTACTACAGTCAGCCCTCGAGGCAGAGAGTTGCCGAAGAGCTGGACTACAGTGCTCCCTACTCTCAGATGAGATTCAGTCCGGACAGCAAGTCCTCTAGGTTGGTCGAGGCCCCCAAAGAGGCTCCCAGAGAAGAGCTCAAAAAGGAGAAGGAGTCGCCGGCGAACACTCACATCCAAATCCAAATAACCAGCGAAGCGCAGAAGCCGCTGACGGTTTCTTCCACCATTGCCCCAGACTGCGACAGAGGCCAGCAACAGCAGCAGCAGCAACGATCGGGGGAGTTGCGAGAACAGAAATCCCAGCGCTTGGTCGAAGCACCAAACTCCGAGGTGTCCGCCACTCAGGCCACGCCCTCCCAGTCGAAGGCTCAGCCCGTGGATGTGGACGTGACCGTGAACGGCGGAGCTGGCCACTTGAAACCCAATGAGCGGGTGATAGCCGCCACGGCAGCGCCTACCGATGCGGCTGCTACCAGTGAGACTTTCCACAAGCGACGCATCGTGGTGAATCATCCATTCCAGACGGTCCGCGAGGTGGTAGAACATGAACCGATCACCAATTATCACCAGATCCAGGTGAACGAGCCGGCGCCACCTTCGCTGTATCATCATCAGGCCTACTACCAGCCGGCCCAGCAGACCCATGGGAGTTTGGTCCACTACCAGACCAGCTCCACCCATGGCAACCTCTATGCTCCCTATGGATAAACGAAACGGATTACGGCCAATGCATTTCAATTGTTAATTTGTTATCTAATTAATAATCTAATTAAGAGGATAGATTGTAAGCTAGAACCCTAAAACCGGTGGAAGGGCCCTTGCCATGTTGATGATGACCCTGATCTTCTTTCGCAAATAATTAGCTTTAAGCGCAAATGTACCTTGCCAATAAATAAAGGGTATACAAAATGCTACAAGAAAATTAACTAAGTTTTTGTTGGTTAGCAAAAGATACTGATGTTGACAAGATCTTTAGCTGCTTTGGGCATAAACTTGAAGCTTGTTTCGTTTATAAATATATCAAAATTTTGGTACTTTATTGTGTTATCACATATGTACATGTTATATGGCCTAAGCATTTGTTATATATTTAAATATCTCAACTGGAGATTAGGAGAAATGGTTCCCTTAGTTATATGAAGTCATGAGCAGTTTAAAGGTGAGAAGTAAGAAATTAAATTCTTTGTAATAGGAATATTTGTCACTTAATTACTTTCGCTTTCTTTCTCTTAGGCTCTTTTGGGTTTTACCAGAGGTTCATCATCACTGGAGTAATCCGAGTCCGGACCCGTAGCCCTTTTGCTTAACACTTTCGGTCTCACGGGCTCATCCTCGTCTCTGCCAGAATCCAAATCCAAGTCGGGACGAGTTGCGTTCTCTTTTCTCAAATGCGGTCTCTCGTCGTTGCTGGAATCATCCGAGAGATCAGCTCTGGCTTGATTCAGCACATTGGCTATCTTCTCCGTTGTGGCCGAGATTTCAGCGGGTTCGGCACTGCGAGTGGACAGCACAGCAGCGCTAATGATCGTTGTAGTGGATGGAGCATCCAACTCGGGTTCTGCAAGAGGGTTACGTTACGACATAATTACAACTAAAGAAGGGATTCATTGCATACCCTGCTCGTTGAGCAAACCATGGTTTGCTTCCCGACGTTTGGTCACGACAATTGCGGTAATGTAGAAGGTGACAATGGGCAACAGAACAACCACGGCCACGGCGATCAGGAAGTTATCCAATTTGCTTTCCCGCTGGCAGCATTTCAAAGTCTTGGACCAGTTGAGGCGGGTGCGGTTCATCTGGAGAGCCATTTAAGGGGTTATTGGTGAAAACTTATTTAAACTCATCTTTTAAAAGCTTGAAAACTCACATTATCCTGCAGATCGAAGCACACTTGGCCCTTGCTCGCCTTCTCCATGTCCTTATAAAAGGTATTCAAATTGAGATAGTCCACTTTGCAGGCCGAGCAAACGTCGTCCTTATGTTGACTCAAGCAGTTATCGAAAATGGTGGAGTAAGTATCATAATTCAAGGAATTATTAGCCCTTGCACAGTCTAATGGGTAAACGGAAACGCTGTATGATGTTGGGGATTCCCCTGAATAAAATAAATACCATCGCAGTTGGCCTTTTGCCAAAGATTCGTCAGGATGCCCTGCGTTGTGGGCACTATGTTGATACGGTCCGAGTCCAGATACTGCTTGGAGCAGTTTTCGTTCGCCATAAGATTATTGTAAAGGCCGACAATATTGTGGTACTCTATGTCGCATCCAACGCACAGTTTCACGGGCACAGATTTTGTGGTGGCACAGTATATGAAATGCATCTGCCCGTCGCCCAACTCTCTCAGCAGCACCTCGCAGGTCTTTTTCTTGGCCGGCAACAGGTTGCACTGGACACTTAGGATGAAGGTAAACAACAGGAAAACTAAAAAACTCTTCATGTTTTGGTTTCGGTTTCGGCTTTTGTTTCCTCCAGAATGAAGAAGAGGAGGACTAGGGGTGACACCGTGAGGTGAATACCAAGTCCGCCCACATTTAGTATATACCAAGACAGAACAATAAAGTAACGGAAATATACATCTTCAAAATTTGAACTTTAATTTAAAATTCCATATTAAAGCGTTGCGAGTTGTCTTGATCCACATATAAAATTTAAAAATCTACAAAAGTACATGGGATTATGTTTAAAATAAATCTTTAAGTGTTTTCTATTTAATAATAGGTCATATCTCCTGAATTTATATTGCATTAAAAATATGTTAAAAAATTTTAATTTTTACGATTCAATTAGTACTAAATTTTGAAAGATATAATTTCCATTTAAAAATAGCGCCTGTAACCCGAGTTTTCTTGCGTGACTCACGCTGGTGATCCAATCCACCGGCTGACCACCCTTGTCGTGTTGAAAACGTACTATCCTGATATTTGGCATAGAAATAAAGCCAAGTCAAGAGCAAAGAAATTAAAGACATCAAATTTATAAGCAAAAAAAGTATTATAATCTATTAAAGCCTTAATTGCTAAAAATAAAGCAATTTATCTTTAATGACAGACAAAAAACCGTCCGGTCTACCATATTTTCCTTGAAAATATAAGATCGGTGTCATCCGAAACAGTTTGTACTCTTTCTCTTTCGTAACATCTAGTTTGAAATCGGGGTTTCTTTTTCAGGTTCAAGGAAATTGCACTTTGGGCTCTTGTTTCGCAAAATCAGTGATTTTTTTCGTATTAAATGCATTCTCGGACTGAAATACGCGTCGATGAGTTTGTAGATAAAATTGGAATTACGTATACGACATGTATGCCAGTCCCTACATGTTCGTTGGTATTTAGTTCCTTTCCTGTTTTTAGTATCTTTTTCAGACGATATTTTATCTATGATTAAACTGCGGTCACTCTAGTTCTTATCTTGTTGTTGTTTTCTCGATCGCGGATGTGTGTGCGATCTCGCGGTTCCAATTGGAAATTTTCTAATTTCTTTTGCAATATATATACGTCGATATATACATATAAACATATATTCCACTGCACGGCGACACAGTGAGAAAGTGAAAAGACGGCGGCGGCGAGAAAGGAGAAGAAAGCAACTGCATATGCGATTACCTGTTATTTATTGTTGCCCGTTCTTCGTGCGTGCTCTTCTAGCGTGTGCGTTCGTGTGCGTGTTGGTGTGCGTGGGCGCGAGCGAATAAATATTAAAGCGGAATGAACGATCAGCAGCAACACTACTACCACCAGGGCGGCTGGAAGATGTCGGCGGCGGCAGCGGTGGTCAACAGCAATGGAAATTCGTTATCAGACAGCCGGGATTACGATACGAATTCATCGCGCACCTCGCTCTCCGGCTCCCCGCCCGCTGGTGCCGCCTGCTCCTCATCGTCGTCGTCGGGCGCGTCATCTGTTTCGCTTGACTTTGAGGGCGGCTTCGGTGGCGGCAGGCCGCTGGCGCAGCTGCTAGCACCCAAGCTGGAATCGGACAATGCAATTATCCACGGCGACAACTACAGTTTGTACGGCAACTCAACCAGCGGGGCGGAGCAACAGGTGCTTAATCTGGAGAATATGGCGACCACCTACAATTCCCTGTTCACGCAGGAAACAGGATCGCCACCTGCACACACACATCCATCAATTGTAACGGCAGCAGCGACGGCGACGGTTGTGGAGGCAACAGATGACATCTTCATCCTGCCGCCACCCAATCCCACGCCCCTGCCCATCACAGTCATCCCCATCACATACCATCATCACACCGCCAGCAGCAGCAGCGCTGCCGAATCCCTCATCAGCACCAGCATTGGCGAGGTGCCGCTAATAGCCACCTTGAGTGAGGCCAGCGGTGGCTCCGGCACCGGCGACGGTCAGGTCTACAATTTGGATGACATTTGCTTCACGCTGGAATATCAGTTCGAGAACCAAAAGCTTGTTCAGGTGCAACCACCAACCGTGGTGTCGCTTAGCATGATGAGCAGCAGTGAAGCTCCTCCGGAGACGGAAAACACAGTCTCCGCCTCTGCCACCAACTGTGATAATGGTCAGGTCAACTCGGTGGTCACTTCTCCGGCGTATTTCACTATCGAGACCAGGTAGAAGCCACTCTGCATGAGGAACGAACCAACCCCCTTCTTCTTATTGTCCCTGCGCAGCATGAAGCTTTCA
This sequence comes from Drosophila truncata, assembly GCA_008042515.1. Taxonomy (NCBI): domain Eukaryota; kingdom Metazoa; phylum Arthropoda; class Insecta; order Diptera; family Drosophilidae; genus Drosophila; species Drosophila truncata. The sequence continues at coordinate 120,718 of VNJQ01007691.1, forward strand.
ATTTTTATATTTTTGCTTGCAATTTCTGTTAATTACGTCTTTCGATTGATTTTTATTGAGAAATTCTTTGTTTGGATTTGTGAAATATTATTTTTGTGGAGTTTTAATCACTATTTGTTGTTGTTAATAGATTTTTGTTAATATTTTCAAGTTTGATTGTGACCTTAAGTTAATATTTTTTGGTTTCTCATTTGACTAACTTTATTTATTTTTATAGAAAAAGTTTTAGATCGTTTTTTGAATTTTTCTTGCTGCCTTTTGGGTACAAAATAGATGCTGATGACACCATAGGCTTTGTCTTATCTTTGAGGAGATTTCTGTGTTTTATTTCAGTATTAATTCTAGATTTGATTTATGTATTTTTAATAAGAAAAAGGATTTGACCCCCAGTTAAAAATTAAATGCAAAATTTTAATGTTTAAATTGTGGTTTAGATATTTCTGGAGCTCTTAATTTCAAAATTCGTCGAAAAATAACATAATTTTAATTGTTAGATATTCCCAGATAAATATTTCTAGAATTTTCCTTCCCACAGATTTCACCATAAAAGGCTTTTTGTCTTTCTAATATTCTCAATATTACACACACAAATGAATATTTATATGATAAAAACACACATTTATTGTTTAGATCTTTCCCCCTAAAAATAAGGCAATTTTCCCATTTTTCGAAGCAAGCTTTCGCTTTTAAATAATCAATTTGAAATAAAAAACTCATTCAATATGTATGTGAAATATTTCCGATCATAAAAATAAAAAGGAAATATGAAATATTTGTATTATAATAACCGCGACACAGAAACAGAGCAGGAATACAGGCCACATTTTTAATTGGTCGAACACCAAACTGAGTTATGAGCCTATGAATCTTCAGGAAATATATTTAAGACAAATTTCTCGCCCAATAAAACATTTAATTTTCCGCAGGCCGACCTTCAACTCGATACGAACTATCATGAGAATAATTTAATTTCATTTTGATTTGCTGCAATCGCAAAAATTATAGAAAAATATGTTGTTGTGTTGCTATAATTAGTGCACATTTTTAGTGCCATGTATTGGGTAGATAGTAAAGTGTTTGTTGCTCTTTTTTTTGGCCAATTATTGCGGGCCGTCAGGTGTGCCCTCTGAATGCCGAATGCTGACCCCCGCCCAGGGACAGTCTCCCTCATAGATGCCTGCCTGCCCCTTTTGTTGCTAATTTTCCACTCTGCCCACACATAAATACAGAAAAATATATTTCCCTAGCGTCTGCCGTGACGTGTCCCCCGTTTGGTTTTATTTTTTTTTGTGTCTGAAAAAAGAGAAATCAAATTTTCATATTTTCTTGCTTAGCATTTTTGGCAAATCTTCGACCAATTCCAATGTCCACTCATTACAAGGCGGTGTCCGCATCGCTTGCATGTTTGTTGCTAATTGCCTGATTTGTGTTCTTGGCCTGCAGTGGCCTGCGGAGGCTCTTCCCATAATCCCGTGCGGCAATGGTTGCATGCCTCGCTCTGGCTGGCTGCCTCTTCTCTTCGGATGATGATGATTGTGTATCGAAATCGTTTGTTTGGTCCAAAAATAGTTGCGCCGATGAACGCATTTAGATCGCTGCCACCTACTCCTCCCGCGAGAGCGTATAGAATGGGATATATGCATACATAGATGTATATTTGTGGACTGGTGGGATTTTTCCCCAAAAACTCATTCACACTTGGTGTAAAAGAGCCTAGATTCGGGGGCTGCTGCTTGCCCTATTGTGAAATTCTCCCCCAAGAATAGAAAAGTCTGTTATTCTCTTTACTATATATTTTTTGTGTGTCCACAAAAGGTTAAAGTTCGCCGAGGTGTGTCATCAGGGTTTTATTAAACTTAAATGACTAATTTAACAGATCATTTAGGTGATATTGAAATAATAAATCTGTTTATCAGAAACTGACAAATTTATTGGCTGATAATGGTTTACAACATGTTTTTTTGAATTTCAAGAGATATAATACAATATAGCAACTGATTAGAAGTCAAGAGTATATACAAAAGAACATTTAGGTAATACCTCTGCTTAGTTTGATTGAAATAATAAATCTGTTCAACGGAAACTGACAAATTTTACTGGCTGATAATGGTTTACAACGTGTTTTATTGAATTTCAATATATATAATACAATAAATGACTAATTTAACAGATCATCTAGGTGATACCTCTGCTTAGTTTGATTGAAATAATAAATCTGTTCAACGGAAACTGACAAATTTATTGGCTGATAATGGTTTATAACATGTTTTATTGAATTTCAAGAGATATAATACAATATAGCAACTGATTAGAAGTCAAGAGTATATACAAAAAGCACTTGAGGCGTTCTTATTCGTATTATTCTATATTTTATAAGAGTTTTTTTTTTGGGCATACGCTGGCTTATACATATTTTTTCGGGATTCTCGTCAAAGTATTGAAACACTTAATTAATTATTGCCACTCAAAAAGTATTAAACCGGACATAAATTAATTTTACTCAAATGATGTGTTGTGATGGGGTTAGTCCGTCGTCCGTTCTGTCTCCCTCTGCTTTCTTTTTATTTGTATTTTTTGTAGTTGCTGCTCCTTTTGTTTTTCATTATTCTGCGGCACAATAATTTTTCAATTTTTCATCCGTGCCTGCTGTGTGTTTTGCTCCGCGCCTTCCTTCCGTCCTCCTCTTTCCGCTGACCATTCGGCGACGACGCCTATTTGCGCTATTTTTATCGCCATGAGTAGTGTGTTCCCTCAATCATATTTCTCATTTTTCAGCACTTAGAGGAAAGGAAAGGGACTGGGGGCAGTCCGGGCACGCTGCCCGTCAGTCATCACAGTCACCCAGCCAGCCAGCAGCAGCACCCACGCACTTGCTATTCCTTGGCTTTTCTTTATAGTTTCTGTTGCCGTCTGCTATATTTTGTTTTGTGTTTTGACCATGACAACATTAAATATTAATTAATCTGATTAATAATAAGGACCGAAAAAGCCTCCAGAGAGCTACATATGTTTTCTCTGTTGTTCTTTTTTTCCCCTTGGCTTTTCATGTTGATGTTTTTTGAATTGTTTTTCTTGTTTTTTTTTGCTGACGCTCTAACACCACCACTAATCGCAATCGCTGTGCAGTTTTGTATATACACTTGTTGCGTTTATTATATACACAAAGATTCCACTGACACAGAAATCGGGCGAGGGGAAATTTTAATGCCCCGCCCGATGCGATATTCGGGTTGTTTCCAACTGTGGATCTACCCCATTTATACTCATTCGATGCCATCGATCTTCTAGCTATGTGGATGAGTACGATCCGAATGAGCTGGACGAGGACGAGCAGCAGCTGACACACTGCATTCAACCGGGCGTCCTCCATCGAGATGTTGACGATGAAGAGGAGGATGAGGAGGAAGAGGAGGCCGGCAGGCAGCAGGATGAGAACGATCAGTTAATGGCGATGGCCTACGAGGTACACTCTAACCATCACCATAACCTAGCAGCTAGCAGCCAAGTTGTCTAATGTGCCTAACGTTGTTGCCTAACGCTTTTTGTAGCGACTCTTAATCCTAGTGTTTAGTGGAGATTCCAATTCCGATTCCGACTCCTACGATTCAGTTTTGTTAACCAGCTCTCGCGGTGCGTAGTGGCCCCGCTCTCTCTCTCTCTATTTCACCATTGACCCCATTCAACCTTCAATAATCCTGCATGGCATCTCATTTCATTGAATGCAGCCCACAGAGAGATTTTTCTATATAATTCTAATGAAATTCTCTTTTAATTTAGAGCTCGGACGAGGCTCTCAGTCGCTACAGATGCAACTACGAGAACTGTTATCGGAGCTATAGCACAATCGGAAATCTACGAACGCATTTAAAGACCCATACGGGTGAGTAATAAAAAGCCAATGATTTGTACAGAACCTATGGGTTAGGAAATTCTTACTTAGGTTGTTCCTGCCTTTTCTATCTCTTCGTGGGCCAAGCTAAGCAGCCGGATTTTTATATTGTAACGCGTGCTTTCGTCCACGCGACTCAAAATACTCTCTAGATACTTGTAGAAAGCGTCCTGGGGTTCCTCTAGCTTCGCTTTATCCCTCAAAACTTGATCCAGCATATTAATTAACTTAGTAAAAGATATCAAATGCTCCATGGCTGGACTCGGGATGTCAGAAGGCAGTGGAAGTGGCATTGGTGGATCGTTAGCAATGATGGTCTCCTTCGGAACGATCTCCACACTGGTATTCGAATTTTCGCTTAGGTACTCCAGTACCTCATCGTGTCCCTGCTCCTGTATCTGTTCCTGCTCATGTATCTGTTCCTGTCCCCGCTCCTGTATCTGTTCCCGCTCCTGTATCTGTTCCTGTTTCAGCTCCTGCTGCTGTACCTGTATCTTTTCCTGTTCCAGGCCATTTTCCCTGATCATGGAGCTTGGAGTTTCGTCCTCAGAATCGTCTATATAGTATGTAAAGGATGTAGTCTGTGGATCCGACGTATTTGAGGGACGTTTCCTACAATATTAAAATACTTTTTAGCTGTTTTTCGGTACAAAATGATTAATTACCAGCTCACCATACCTTCTCAATTTTATGTGTTCCTTGAGAAAGCTGAGATTCCGGGATAAAGGAAAGCCATTTGTATTGGGTTTGTTGAGTTCTCGGACGTAGCGATTGCGTAAAGTCCGCCACCGATCTTGGCATAGTTTTACTGCATCAAATCAAATAAATTAAACAAAATCTGACTTATTTAAAGACATAAATTGCAATTACTCGGCATTTGGCATTTGATTGAGACATTTATCCAGGCCTGGAGTCTTGTGAGCGTACAGTTTGGGAATATTGATTTACCGTACAAACACGGGTAACTCCTAACGCTTTGTATTAACTTTTTATCGGTATTGTGATTCCTCATAACTATTTTATTATCAATATTTGGAACAAGTTTAAAATTCACGTCCAAACGATGCGGTGCGGTAAAGAAAATGCGCAATGCGCATTAGTCAGCAGCTGATTGTACTTGTGTTTTGCAACACTGCATTCTTTGCACAGGGGCTTAGTGAAATATGTTTGGAGGGGTCAGTAAGTCCCTAAATAGAAAATATTAAAATATCACCTTTAAATAAAAATACATAAATATTATATATGTATGTAATGTAATTAATCATGAGGAAAATTTTAGTATTCAGTTTGTTTGATAACAACCCCTCTTAAAAGTCGTCTAGCCTACGCCCATGTGCAAAGGTACTGATTATATTTACATTTGAAATTTAAAAATTGCGCATATCCGCATTCCAGGCGATTACAGCTTCAAATGCCCGGAAGATGGCTGCAACAAGGCCTTCCTCACATCCTACAGCCTGAAGATCCACGTCCGCGTCCACACGAAGGTGAAGCCGTATGAATGCGAAGTAACAGGCTGCGATAAGGCCTTCAACACGCGCTACAGGTGAGCAATCCAATCGAATCCACTCCAGACAACTGATAGGTTGATAGGCATCATAAATAGACCAATGGCTATGCTATGGGGTGTACTAATCGGTTATCTTCCAACAGATTGCACGCCCACCTGCGCCTCCACAATGGCGAGACATTCAACTGCGAGCTGTGTCAGAAGTGCTTCACCACGTTGAGTGATCTCAAGAAGCATACGCGCACCCATACCCAGGAGCGGCCTTACAAGTGTCCCGAAGACGACTGCGGCAAGGCCTTTACTGCCTCGCATCATCTGAAGACCCACCGGCGGACGCACACCGGGGAAAAGCCGTATCCCTGCCAGGAGGACAGCTGCCAGAAGTCGTTCAGTACGTCGCATAGCCTCAAGTCGCACAAGAAGACGCACCAGCGGCAGTTGCTCAACAAGGGACGAAAGAAGCGGCCCCTGAAGTCGCAACAGAGCAAACAAGAGTTCAAGGATCAGGAACAGCAGCCTGAGGAGAAGGAGGAGCAGTCGGAGATGTTGGTGCTAAATCCAGGCAGTCACTGCTCGGAGACAACCAGCACAGACAGCGGAGTGGTGCTGCACACGCTACAGCCGCAGGATCAGCAACTATCCAATGTGTTTATCCTGCAATCCGATGAGCCACTGATCATGCCGGAGACCTCACAGGCCTACCAGCTCTCGTATGCCGCCGAAGAGGAGATACCCAGTCCCTGGATCGATGCTGGTGTCCTGGTCTCCAAGCCCATCATTCCCATGGCCCCGTTAACTGATGCCTGCGTGGCCCTGCCCACTGAAATGCCCAGTTTTGTGGACTTGAAGCCCACCTACGGCAATGCGGTGAGCGGCAATATGGAAACTATGGATGTGGACTCCACAGTGCCTGCGTTGCCTGTGTTGCCCACACCCACGCTGGAGTTAAACCAGCAAAATATCGAGGAATTGCTCAAGCAGGACAGCTTCGAAAACGAAGAGGACATGGAGACAGAGTCCCTGCTGAACGACATTCTCATGACCATCGACAACAACAGCGCCCTGCTGCAGGCCACCCTCCAGCAGGCCTCCCAGGTGCCCAGCGACGCCTCCGGACTGGTGGAGCTGGACATCAGGGACAACAAGCCGACGCTTAAGCAGATCACAGCAGATGCGGGCATCTGCAATTGCACCAACTGCAAGTGCGATCAGACCAAGAGCTGTCACGGCGGCGATTGCGGTGCATCGGCGGCGGCGGCGGCGGCGGCGGCATCGGCTGCTGCTGCCTCCCAAAAGTCCATCAAGGCAACAACCACCACCACAACGACCATTCAAAATTCCAGCGGAGGCAAACGTATTTGCGGCGGCAGCGCGGCAGCGACGGCCACCAAAAAAGTGAGTAAACGCGAGGCGGAAATGAACCAGAACATCGAGGATGTTGCTTTACTGCTGCAAAACCTGGCTTCCATGAGCACCGGCTCCTCCGGCGGCGGCGGCGGCGGTTGCTGTGGTGGTGGTGGTGCTACCGCCAAGCCAGCACCTTCCACTGGCGGCTGCTGCGGTGGGGCAAAGGCACCCGAACCCGTGAAGAGCGGTTGCGGCTGTGCCCAGACCCCAGCTCCCTCCGCTGGCGGTTGCTGCGGTGGAGGTGGTGCTACAGCCATTCCTCCTCCGCCAACACCGACCACAGGAGGTGGGTGCTGCAAGCCAGCACCACCTCCTCCGGCCTCAGGCGGCGGCTGCTGCTCTGGACAGGCCAAGGCCCAGGAGCGGCCCGTCATCAGCACGAATGCTGCTACCGCAGTACCCGCCGCCGCTGCTGCTGCTGCTGCCGTCAAGGGCAACTCCTGTACCTGCAAGAGTCCGGCTGAAGGCGTCGCCAACGGCTGCTGCGTGGTGATCTGCATTAAAACGCTGCAAGCGCTCCGCAAAGTTCTGACGCGCCGGAATCTAAACCTAATGCTTTGTCCACAGCAGAACTAAACTAAGAACAATTGTATGTACACTAATCCCAAGCAGCCCCGCGAGCCGAACCGAACCAAAACTCCTCCAAAGACCAAAAACAAGTGCAAAATGTAGGCCAGATAATCCTGTAATAAATCAATCAAGTATTGTGCCTGTAAAAAGTATTTTCCCCCATTAAGAACCAGAAATATATAAAGCAAAATTGAGTGCATTTAAAAAGCAAAACGATGCAACATCATTGCAAACGAAATGTGATCCCAGCGGAGGCTGGCCGCGCTACAAAATACAATACAAAAGCTATATCCTAGAACTACTATAAACCCCAAACTAGAACCCAAAGAGCGCTTCCCATATAGAGAGATATGCAGACGTTATCAGGGCATAAACATGGCTGGTCTTTGTTGTATAAATATACATAGATATAGCCATTACTCACATACGATGTATAACGAGACAGTTGATAAAGGGCCCCGCAGTTCTATAATTCTATAATTTAAGAGTGTTTCACCACTGGCACATTTTTTTGCATTCTTCTATAAAATTATATAAAATGTTCTATTATTAAAAGATGTATCCTAAAAATTATTAAAAATCTTGTTTCTTGTGTAGATTTTTCATTTCCCGAGGAATGTTTAAACAAAATGTGTCACTGGAAATCTCTTTTCCCGTTTTTTGTACTTTAAATTTGTTTTAATATTTAACATGTTAAATATCTTTGCGTTTATCTTAAACTAACAATTATTAATTATCCAAGCCTTTTGAGGAAGTAATGTGTATGAGAGGGGTTCTTGAAATTGTTAAATTGTATAAAATATATAACAGTTTATGATGACGCTTTATAATAATCATAATAATCATGCCAAAAATATGAAAATATGAAGATGTACATATTCTCTACTGTTTTTCTATATATAATATCGATAGAAATGAAATCATTTGTATAAAGGTCGAATAAAACATAAAACTAAACGTGTTGGAAACGATTATTATTGCTGCTGCGCTGCTCTTGCTCTCCTGCTACTCCTTGTTTGCTGTTGATCCTGCTTCTGCTGCTGCTGCCGCTTCCTTTTGCCGCCGCTTTTGCTCCGGAATGTTTGATTGAACCCGAATACTATAGACTCTTAAATTCTACAGAATGTGCTTTTATTGACAAACACAAAAACAAAAGCCATTGTACGCCCTCCGATCCACTGATCCACACTTGTTTTCTAATCCTCGCCAGCTGGTATGACCTCCTCTAGACGCCGCACGAACTTAACGCGCAGCTCCGTCACATTGTCGCCCTTCAGTTGATCCTGCAAGAGGGACACCCAAAAGCAAACACACAAACACGCACGCGCAGAGCACACACACACACACACACACACACACACACACACACAAACACAAACACAACCCAGCAGACACACACAATTAGCCAAGACAAGAAAGAAAGCCAGAGAGACAGAGAGAAACTTGCCTGCACGAACCAGCACTGCACCTCCAGCTGTACCATCTCCAGGGCTCCACGTATACATCCGCTGAGTATGGCGCTGTAGCGCAGATTGGTCAGATCAGGCGGCAGCTCCACGAACTCCGTCAATGGATTGCTGTCGAACAGCAGCGAGAACTCATCGGAGGCCGCCGACCAGTTCGAGATGGTTGGCTGGATGTTCAGGTAGATGCGAAATGCCTGCTGGACGCGATCGGCCGTCTCTCGCATCTCCAGGCATCGGGGCGCCGAGGTGCGGGCGAGAAAGTCCTCGATCAGACGCATGCCCATATTGTAGCCGATCCGTTCCAGCTGCTTGTTCACATCCTCGACGTTCTCGAAGTCGCGCAGCATCTGGGTGACCAGTGCCCCGTAGGTGAGTGTCAGGAACTCCGAGTTCTGGGTTTTTTCGGTTCGTTTTTGTACAAAAGAGAAAGAGGAAAGCAAAGTAGCTAATAAAAAATCAAATCTACAACCAGAATCAAAGCGTATTATTAAAGAAAAAGTGTTTTTCCCAATTAAACAATCTAGCATAGCTTTATAAACATATTCTTTAAATTTATTTTGTAGCATTTTGGAAACTATTATTTGAGTTGTGACTCGCGGGCTGTGTTCCCAATTCCATTTTGTATAAATTTGTAATAATTTCTGGCTATTTATAAAAATTTATCAAGTATTCAAGTTATTTGCACCTCAAAAAATATAATTACAAATTTCAGTCAAAATGCTTTGGATTTCCTATTAAATTCTATTGAAAATGTGTCAGAAAGTAAGCAAAAAAATGATTTGCATGATAAATGTATGCTATTGCTAGTATTTACTTTACTTTTAAACACATTTTGTAAAGGATTTTCAAAAAAAAAATAAAAGAAATAAATAATTCAGAAAATTCTAAATTGAAAAAAATAATTAATGAGAAAATTTTGATATTAATAGGCAACTATCAAAAAAAAGGAATTGGGAACCAAACAAATGAACTGAGAATAAATACAATTTAAGTCAAAACGAAGGGGTGGATGCGGTGACTGCCTTAGGACTATACAAACTATGATCTAATCTCTAAGCTACTCCGACTTGATCGCCGTTATGGTTATGCTAGGCGTTTGGTGTGGCGCTATCAGCTTCGGTGGTGCCCGCGCCGTGCCCCGACTGAGGGTCATGCTACTGGGCGCCATCGTCATGCCGCCGCCGCCGCCATCTGGTCCCGACTGATCGCCCTTCTCCTGCGCCGAATGGAAACGTCCGCCCTCGCCTCGAGCCCGATTCATGGCGTGCCGATGGCGAGATTCATGCAGATATTTACACCTTTCCTTGGGTATGCGAGACTCCAGCTTAGCCCTGGCCTGCCGCCGGATCAGGATGCGTTTGTACTGCTTGGCATTGACGTAGAGCGGCTCCTCGTCCGCCTCCCCCTTGGAGCTCTCGTCCTCGCTGTTTGTATTTGTCCCTGTGGTACTTGTGCTGACATCGGCGGCGCTTACATTATTCGCTGCAGCATTGGCCGCAGCAGCAGCAGCAGCTGCCGCTGCGTTCTGTTGTTGCTGCTGCTGTTGCTGTTGCTGCTGGGTCTGTGTTTGAACCTGCTGCTGCTGCTGTTGTTGGTGGGCAACCACAGTGCCCACTCCTGCGGCTCCTGCATTGGCTGCTGCAGCTGCTGCTGCATTCACCGCCGCCATTGCCGTCTGCGGCACCATGATGATCTGCTGGCCACCAGCAGTGGCCGCTTGATTGGCATTTGCCGCCGGCGTTATCTGCACCAACTGGCCATTGATGTTGAGGTAGTGGGGCGTCGGCTGGGCGGCAACGGCGGCAGCAGCAGCGGCGGCCGCATTGGGATCCAACTGGGCAATTGTGGGCGTCTGGTAGAAAATGGTCTGGCCGTCGGGCAGCTGCATCACCTGCATCTGGGGCTGCTGCTGCGCCGCCGCCTGCAGCATTATCTGATTGGCCTGCAGCGGTATCAGCTGGGGCTGTAGGCCGGTCGCCTGGCCCTGAGGCTGCTGTCCGATTATGATCTGGGCTCCTCCTGTGTTCAGCAGCGGCATGGGTATGACCTGGATTGGCTGGGTGGCTGCAGCGGCGGCGGCGGCGGCATTGGTGGTTCCCGCAGCCGTGTTTACATTCAAGGTGTTGCTGCCGGCGTTGTTGGTGGCGGTGTTGGTATTATTGCTGCTTGCGGCGGCGACGGCGGCGGCGGAGGCGGCGCTCATTCTAGGCGTGGCTGTTGTGGGGCGAGAGCTGGCGCTGAAATGGGTTTCCATAGCCCGCACGCAGCTGGCGGCACTCGCGATTCGTGCGATTGATTCCCGCGTGTGCCCTCACCACACCACTTACTGGAAAAGCGAATGAAGTGAAGCCGATTTTGAGGGTGGGTGGCACGTCAAAGATTCGTTCTTAGGGCTCTAGGCAAAAACTAACCTTACAAGTACTAAGCGGCGGATTCCCCGATGGCGGACCCACTCCACTGCTGCCCCCCGTCTCGCTCAACTCACCACTTTCTTGGCGTCCAGTCTGGTGGCTTGTCGGGACATTTTCCGGCTGTTTACGTTGCGAATTGTCCAATTAAAAATATAGACGAAGCGAAATTTTTGCTGCTTTTCTGATTTTCCAGGGTTGTCGCGAACTTGGATGATTGCAGTGTTGAAAGTCGGCGTTATATATTTATGAATAATACCAAAATATACGTATTTTTCAATTATTTTAAAAGTTGTTCAATATATTAACTTATTTTATTTGTCAAAATGGATAATCCAATTATTTTTAATTTTATAATTATAAAATATAAAAAAAACCTGCCGCTTCCAAAACTTACAGAATCTTCATAAAATAATAGTATTCCAACAGTATTTGCGGTATATCCCTTGGCCGGGTGGTTTCTTTTATATATTCGCGGCCGGTCACACTGGCTAGCATAAACATACAAAAAAGTGCTCCAGGTGACGAAGGTAAATAAAGGAAAAATTAAACACATCTCGCATCGCAAACGACGGAGGAAACGGACACCAATAAACCGCACACAGAGAAACCCCTCCACAATGGCTTCATTCTTCAACGTTGGCGCCCTGGGCAATGTTTTCTCCACGGCCGTTGGCCAGCGTATAGGTGAGTGTGTGTAGAGTAGAATAACCCCTCCGACGCACCCGCCCCCGCCCCCGCACCCACCGGATATGGGGGTGTGTGTATATGATTAAATTGTAACATTTTCCATGCACACAACGCATATGCGTGTTTTTTCGGCTATTTTCCATTAAGTTTTCCTATTGGGAAACCCCTTCAGCCAAGCTGGGCTATTGGAAAATTGAATTTTCACCACTTTCTTGTGTGTTTTCGTCACCTTGCGGCTTTGAACGCACACCAACACACTCTCAGCTAGTGCACTTATCATCAACCCGATTGGATTTCGAATGGCGAATTCTGATAAGATTAACCCCTATGCTGGCAGGTGTGACAACAGCCAAGTCAAACCTACAAGATATCTGCCTATTGCTCACCTCACTCAAACACAGATACACACGCACACACGCAACCATTTCGGGGTATTGTTATTGATGCGCTCTTGTTTTGTGTTTGATTGCTTTTTGCCACCTACCCCCACCCCCACCCTCGTTCCTACACTGGCATCGCCTGGAAGTAATGGCAATTAGTCATCATCGTTGCCTTAGGTTACATAAAAAATGTGTTAATTTATTTCATGTTCCCCTTTGCGTCGCATTTTCGCAGTCATTTCAGTCATTTGCCGCCGCTACACACACACACGCACACGGGCGCACTCACCTGCTTTAGTGTTGGTGCGCCTTACTAATTTGTTGCTTCATATTTTATTTTGTGCGCTCATATTTTTGTTGTTCGCTTTGGCGACTGTTATTTGATATCCCAGAGATGCATTTTCCTATTTGCTTTTATTGTTTTGTTTTTCGTTTTCAGTTTGCTTTTTACGCCTTTTGTACATATGTGCGTTTTAATTAAAAGCAAGTCATTGCACTTAGTTGAGCTACAAAATTAAGTATGTACAGGTGTACATATGTAAGGGGGCAGCGGCAAAGGTTAATAACTCGACCACCTGCTTGAAAAAACAAAAAAAAAACGCATTTTCAGTTTGTCATCAAAACCAAAAACAAAACAAACAAATTGGGCTAAGTTAATTAACTTTTGTTTTCACACAGCTAACAAGGTGTTTAATTAATGCGACGATTTATCAATATTATAAAAAATCTCCAAGAATTCTTTGTGAAAAATGAAAAATTTAAAAGATAATTTATAAATTTCTAGAAATTTAAAAAAAACCATAAATTCTATCCAAAAAATTAAAAAATTTAAAAGAATTAATGATATAAAAATTAAAATATATCGTTTACATTTGAATAAGTTTAATATTAGCCAAGTACACAGATCTAGAAACAAATCTAAACCTTAAAAATCTTAATTTATTAAAATTCTAAGTTTAATCTTCACCAAGAATATTTCTTTAACCCTAACTTTGAACCCTAACTCATTACCTTTACAGACACAGCTAACAAGGTGTTGATTAATGCTATGATACATATATATTATATATACATATCATATATAAATATTATAAATATTCTCCACAAATTCGATCTGAAATATCTTTATTACATTTTCTTTAGAATTTAAAAGATTTAATAAACAAAAAATTAATATATAACTAAAGATTTTCAAGAAGTTTAATATTAATCAAGTAAACACATCTAGAAAATACTATAAACCTTAAAGATCGATTCTATATATTTAAAGATATTTAAGTTATTTAAAACCTTAAATTAATCTTTACTAAAAATATTCCTGTATTTATCCTAAGCCTTAACTCATCACCTTTACAGACAAAGCTTTGATTGATTGATTCATATATGATTCCATAAAAAGATCAGAGATTGTAAATATCTAAAAATTCTATCTGAAAAATCTGAATTACATTTTCTTTGGAATTTAAAAGATTTAATAATGTAAAAAATAGAAATATAACTAATGATTTTTAAGAATTTTAATATTAATCAAGTAAACACATCTAGAAAATACTATAAACCTTCAAAATCGACTCTATATATTTAAAGATATTTAATTTATTAAAATTCTTAACTTAATCTAAACTAAGAATATTCCTGCACTTTTTCTGCAACTTAACTTACCTTTGAATTTTCTTTTCCCTCTTTTTAGAGGCCGCCACCGATGCCAGTTTGGCCTCGGAGAACTGGGCCGCCAACATGGAGATCTGCGACATGATTAACGAATCCTCGGACACCGCCCGCGATGCCATGCGTGCCATTAGGAAGCGTCTCACCCAAAACGCTGGCAAGAACAACCAGGTGGTGATGTACACGCTGACCGTCCTGGAGACATGCGTGAAGAACTGTGGCAAGGCCTTCCACGTTTTGGTGGCGTCAAAGGATTTTATCAACGAGCTGGTCAAGTTGATTGGACCCAAGAACGATCCCCCGGCTGCCATGCAGGAGAAGGTACTCAGCCTCATTCAGATCTGGGCCGATGCGTTCAAGAACCAGCCGGACCTCAATGGGGTCACGCAGATGTACATGGAACTGAAGAACAAAGGCATAGAGTTTCCAGCCAACGATCTGGATGCCATGGCGCCCATCTATACGCCTCAGAGAGTGAGTCATTACCCTTTAAGTTGTTGTACTTGCTGTTAAATCCTTCTTCCTGTTCCCATTTAGAGCGTTCCCGAAGTGCATTCTCAGCTGGTGGCCGCCCAGCAGCAGCAGCACACAATCTCGCCCCAACACATGGCCGCCGCTGCTGCAGCGGCTGCTGCTGCGGCAGCTCCACCGAATGCCGGTCCCTTGCATTTGACGCCCGATCAGGCAGCCAAGCTGCGCTCTGAGCTGGAAATCGTTAGCAACAATATGTCCATTCTCAGCGAAATGCTGAGCGTGCTCAAGCCCGGCCAGGAATCACCCGATGACTATGCCCTGCTCAACGAGCTCACCTCCACTTGCAAGGAGATGCAGTCTCGCATTGTGGATCTGATTGGACGTGTCCAGGACGACGAGCTGACTGCCGAGTTCCTGCGCATTAACGATGAGCTGAATAATCTCTTTTTGCGCCACCAGCGTTACGAGAAGAATCGCTCACAGGGCCTGGGTGGCTCCCAGGTTACATCGCCATCGCAAGTGCTGGGCGCAGCCATGGGTGTGGTGCCACCGCCTGCGACCACAACCACGACTGCCGTGAGCAATACGCCGCAAAGTGACCAGCTGCTAATCGATTTGATCGAGAGCAGTGAGGAGGCGCAACAGCTGCCGCAGGGCATGGGCCAGCTCAGTCTGGGCGGAGGAGCAGCCGCAGCAGCTCCACAAAGAGGGGGTGCTGCCGATGAGTTCGATATGCTGGCACAGTCGCGCACGGATGGCAACCAGTGAGTACATTAATCGAGTTCTAAGTAACACAAATCTAATTTCTAAATATAAATTTTCTTTCAGTAAATCGGATATGCTGCGGGACATACCCTCCGTGGACGCTGCCGCTGGTAGTGTTCCTGCCGCCGCCGCCGCCGTCTCGCCTTACAAACAGCACCAACAGTCACAGCAGCAGCTCCGAGCAACCGGCGATCCGCCGGTGGTAAGTAAAGTGAGTAGCTAGCCGCCAGACATCCGGTCTAACTAATGGCGTTCGAATCTGTTTCGTTCTGTTCGTTCCCTTACTGTTTGACCTTGTTTTTGGCCATTGGTTTATCCATTTTAAATTGAAATTTATTTAAATTTTGGTTCTTCTTCGTTTTGTTTCTATACAAATTGCGTTTGGCTTTGGTTCGTTTCGTTTTTGGCTTTGGTTTCGATTTGGTTTCTTCTGTGGCGCCCACACAGTCGACGAAAGAGAATGAGATTGACGAGATGGAGGCGTGGTTGGGCAACTCAGTAAGTAGCCATGATGCGAGTAGCACACACCCTTTGCCTGTTTTTCTTTTTATTAAGCGCATCACACTTCACAGTCGGCTTTAGTTACTCGATTTGCATACTCTTTTTTACGCTTTTAATAGTTATTGATTTATTGTGACTGACTAATGTTTCCTTTCCTTTAAACAGCACAACATCGATGGCATTGAGGAGCTGACCAGCTCGGAATTTGACAAATTCCTTGAGGAGCGTGCCGCCGCCGCTGAAAATCTTCCAACGATCCATGCATCGAACTCTGCCAGCAGTGCCGCGACAGGTGGTGCAGGCGCAGCCAGCGACAGCTTACGAAAGACACCAAAGAAACCGGGCGCCGAGGAGGACTTGCTTGCCCTCTGAGTGATCTCCGCCAGCTTCAATTGTTTACTCTTTCAAAATGTTACACACACCCCAAAAAAAAACATACATTTATATGCATAACGACGTCTATATGATAGCGGCTACATATTAACCCTTTTTTTTATGTAAAACGCTTTTAATTTTTACAGAACTGCAACGATAACTATTGATTCTATATCTATACATATTCCAAAAAGAAACAAAAAAAACAAAAAGCGATCTTCTGTTGGTCTAATTGTAAGCCACGTCTCTACACATATTGATGGTAATTTTTAATGTATTTACGTTACATACGTCTATTTGTTGTTTATTTATACATATATACATATACATACATTATAAATCTAATTTATTTTACAAAATCAAACAAACGATCGAAGAGAGAAAACTAAAACTAAAACTACAAAAAAATATATAAAATGGAAATACATTTCAAGCACATACCGAAGAGGGAATGTTTTACTACGAATCTCCTCCGTCTTCCACGTTCATAGCCTGTGTGGCCGCTCCGTAGGCTTCATCTTCTTCCTCGTCACTGGAGATCCTGGTGCTTTTGGAGGACTTTTTCGTACGCTCCTCCTCCAGCTGGCTCTCTAAATCTCTGATGTGCGCCTTCTTGCTATTTATCAGCAAAAGGAATTTCTTGAGGAGTTCCTCCTCTTTCAGCTTGGAATCCTTCACATACTGTTCGTACTCGGCCAGCGATGTGGTTTCTTGAATCTGCGATGCAGCGGCCACTGGAGCGAGAGCAAGTGACTTTTGCTGGGCCGCTTCGATGGCTGCGTCCAGCAACTGATAGCAGTTGGATACTATTCGCAGGGAAATCTCCAAGTATAGCGTTTCGTAGCCCGTACACTTGTACATCTTGAAGACAGGTTCCTCTGGCTTATCCAGGCACAGTTCGTAGTCGAATCCCTGCTGTCCCATGTGCGTGGTCATTGCCACCTTGCACTCTTCGTAGAAGGTCTCATAGGGCTGGTCCAAGTCACTGGCTGCACTCCGTAGCTCCTCGTATTTAAGGCTTCCCCGGTAGTTCCGATTGTCCACGGTGGACAGGAAGTCAAATTCCGCCTCGTTGTCCAGCCAGTTGCTCCGGACGTAGATGAAGGGCTTAACATCCAACTGACTGTGCGACAGCTGTGTGCGTTGGAGTAGCTTGACCACAAAGGTGGACATTTTTATATATTGATTATTTTATATTTAGTTGAATGAAGTTTCACAACAATTTGTAAATAAGTTTTGCGGCGATTGCCGGCAGGGTTGCTAAATAGCCGTTATATTGCCATTACACTAATCATTTTGCTAGTACGCAACACTGGTCACACTAAATTCGATTTGAAATAGCAATATCTAAAGCTTAAATTAATGCTAAATTGTAAATTATTGGTTTTTATAACCTAGGTTTATTGTAATGCCAATTTTTTAAAGTTATATTTACAAATATAAATAATTAATTAACCTGGCAACCCTGCTACTACACCCTTAGTGTTTGCCAGCTCTGGTCACACTAAGTCAACATTAAGTTAGCACAAACTTAAGTGGGATTAATTACAAATTAAACGCGCTCCGCCCCGGCCCCTATTTGTTTCCCTATTTTGCAGTTTTAAGCAATTCGTTAGCCACAATGCTCGACAACCTCGTGGAAATCGCCAGCTACTGGTGGTTCCGATACCTCATGGTACGTAATAACACCCATAAAAACCCATAAACTTATGCTAAAAGCTGAGTTCGCAGAGAGTTTAATTAATAATTAAACTTCCTCAGGTCACCGAGCTGTACATGGTGGAGAAGTGGGAGCGCGTAACGATACGTAAGTGCTGCTCCTTTGACCCAAAGGAAATTGTTGGAACCTGGGCTTTTCCCCGGATTCGTCATACAATTTTGCGCGAATTTTCACGCTTATCTCGATTATTATTATTATTATTGCTCTCGTCTTTCGCAGACGTCATATTCATGGTGCTGTTCTGTGTGTTCTGGTACTTCAACTACTCCGTCCTGCTCTCCCTGGCCGGTCTGGTCTCCCCCAGTGCGGCCTTGGCGAATATTATGCCCGAGATGTCAGTGGCTTCGGGTCTCAAGGTCACCTAAGCTCATCGCGGCTCTTCCAGTATCCAAAAAACAAAAACAACAAAACAGAAAATATCCGAGCACCGGCAAAGCTTTATCTAATCCACATCCGCACGCGTTTACACAAGCAATCAATGGGAGGTGGAGGTGGCACCTGGTGTACTGGCGACGAACGACACATGTTCAAAGACGATCGATCGATCTAATCGTCAAATGATACGAATCTGAAGTGGACAACAGCCGGGAACTGTCCACCACTAGCTAGCGACGCCCTGCCGCACTGTTTAACGTAGTTATCTCTAGCCGTAGTTACAAGTAAATGTTCGTAAATAAAGTTAAGGCTTAAGCAAGTCACTTTCCGTACCGAACGAGATGAGAATTCCCTTAGAAAAGCCCAGTTAATTGCATTGTTTTTCCTTGATTTATTTTTCGTTTAATTTTGAAGAGGTATTCCCTTGTTTAATTCCGACTTAACTGAAGTAGAAGTGCTTCCTTCCATTTGTGAATTGTTTGCTCATGCTTCTTCTATGGTAAATCTGTACTCCAATGCTCTCTAAGTGTTACAATTCATTACAAAAATATATATATATAGATAGCCTATGGTGTATGCATTACTGAATATTGTTAGAATCTAGTTTTTTATTTGTTGTTTGTGGTTTTCTCGTAGAAAAGAGCGTGCGCGAGTTTTGTTATTCGAGCGAAGATCGCACACACATGGTTCAGATCGGATTGTGGTTATTTGGGGGGCAGTACGCTGATCGCTGATCGATTTAAACTTTTTGGGGAGAGAGGGGAGTTCACTTAGGCCTACGCTACATACTAAGCTGTTCATCCGTTCGTTGAACACTATCCATGCACGAAGGAAACATACATAATAATGATGGCTATAATCTAGGTTCCGTTGCACTGCAAGCCGATTTGTTAGAGAAGAGGGGAGCTTAGTACTAGTTACTTAAAAAACGGGGGCGGCGGCGATAGGCGACAGGCGACACGAATGTCCTCACCAGGTGAGAAATGCGCGCTGCAGATCATCCGCTCGATAGGTTTACAGATACAGATAAAAACTGGCTACAACTAACTGTACAATTTGAATCGCAATCGGTTTTTTGATATATCGACGCGCACTGCTAGTTAGGATGTGGCTGACGCCTCATCCACCAGCATCACCCCGTTCTGATCGACGTAAACCAGGCGAGGATCCTCTCCAAACTCCAGCCGCCCGTACCTGGCCACCAGCGGCGCCTTGTTGTTGCTACTATTATTATTGTTGTTGTTGCTGCTGCTGCTGTTGCTGACCTGCGGCGTCCGCGGCCACTTCCGTTTCGGCTTCGTGTGCGTCAGCATGTGCGACTTAAGGTTCGTCGACTGGGCGAAGCATTTGGAGCATCCATCAATGGGACAGTGGTACGGCCGATCACCGGTGTGTATCCGGACGTGGGTGCGCAGATTGAAGTCCAGGGAGAATCGCTTGCCACAGCCCTCGAAGGTGCACTCGAAGGGCTTCTCGCCCGTGTGCACCAGCTGGTGGCGCTTCAGCTTGGAGCTCTCCACGAAGCTCTTGCCGCACACGTTGCACACATGACCGCGTGGACCATGCGTGTGCATGTGCTTGCGCATGGCCGAATGGTTGCGGAATTCCTTGTTGCAGCCGCGATGAGAGCAGCGGAATTTGGGCTCCTCATCCTCCTCGCCAGCGGCACCGGCTACACCCGTCTGGTTTGTCTGGTTTGGTGTCCCCGTTGGGACAGTTCCCTGTTGTAATGTGGTTTTGGTGACATTCGTAGGCCTCGTCGTTGGCCTAGTTAATATGCTAGCAGCGACCAGAGGCGGCGGCGGTGGCGTTGGTGTAGCCACCGGCAAAGCTGTATTGAGTTGCCTCTTGGCCACTGACTTTGACGACTGACTTCCACCGCCGCTGCTTTTCAGTCGCACATTTGTGCTGCTGTTCTGTAGGACCAATTTTGGCAGAGATGCCTGAGGAGTCGCCGCTACGCATCCATTAATTTTGGTCAAGCCGGAAGCAGACGCTGCTGCTGGTGCCTGCATTAACTCCACATTGTTCGGCATATTCTCAATGAGCTCTATGTTGCCATACGCCTCGTCCAGCTGGTTGTCCGCATAGATGAACTGCTCGCTCAGAGGCTGGCTGTCCTCCTCGCCCTTGACATCGTCCATAAATGCATTGACCACCTCCTCAACGTCCGTTACTGCGGATGTGCTGAATGGATCGGGCAGGATGACGTATTCGTTACCAATTCCGTCGCTCAGCACATCGTGGTTGATCATATGCTCATCGATGATCAGCTTTGGCATGCAGGGCGAGCTGCCTTCGGAGCTCCGAGCGACAATGGATGCAGATGCGGATGCGGATGCAGAGGCGGAGGCCGTCGGTGTACATACAGTGGAGCCGGGAGGCTCATCCTCTTCCTCGTCTTCGTCCTCAGAGTTCAGAGAGGACCACAAGGTGACATTAAACTCGTCCTGGGTAATCCGTATGGGAACTTTTGTTTGCTTCCATCGCTTGGTGGTCGAATTGACGCCCATTGGCCGTGATTCCACGCGACTTGTGCCGAACAGCTTGAAATCCTGCAGCTGGTTGTTGCTGCTATTCGAATCCTCGCATGCCTTCATGTATAGCTCGTTCTCCAGCTGCTCCTCCTTGATTTTCGTTGCCTCAATGGTGGTTAGCATCTCGGAAACGAGCTCAAAGGCATTAGTCATCGCTGGCGCGGCATCCGTATCGGGCTCCTCATCGTCAACATCGCCGTCACAGGAGGAGGACATTTGCATGCCGTCCTCCTCAATAAATTCCTCATCGTCGCTCGTCTGCTGCATAATGATGGGTGGCGGCAGGGCATCCGCCGTGGCCACCGAGGTGAGCCTGTCCAGCCGATCCACAGGGTAGTACTCGTAAACATCACCCGCGATGAAGAACTCGCCGGTGTCCACCACAATGTTTGCCTCGTCGTCGTAATCATCGATTATCTCCTCGATCAAGAAGCTCTCGTTCTCCGCTCCCATGTGATCGGATCCCTCCAGGACGGAGGTGGTGTACGGATCCGTATCCGCACCAATGGTGGGCGCCGTTGGTGGCGGCAGCACATGCGTGAAGTAAGCGGAGGCAGAGCCCAAATGCAATGGCTCGGCGGCAGCGGCCAGTGAGAGGTTCTTAACAATCGGGGCGCGTAGTTGATGGTGTTGCAGCTGCGGCTGGAAGCTGCCGACGCCGTGGTGATGACTTGTCATCGCGATTGTTGGATTCTGGATTCTGGCTGTTGCTGTTGCCGTTTCCTTCTTTCCGCCTGTCTGTGTGTGTTTTTCCCTTGTGCGTATGTGTGCGGCGCGCTGCTCGGTGTACGTGCGCGCGTGTCTGTCTGTGTGCGAGTGTACGAGTGGTGGCCACCACTGGGGAATAGCGAAATAGTAGCGAAATTAGTACCTGGCTGCGTCCGGGCTGTCCGGCGGAGACTCACCCGCACAACTGCGTGCTCGCTTTTGGCCTTTCCTTGGTCGCACCTTCGCCAACAACTCACCGCTTGCTCGCTTGCTTCTCGCCTCTTCTCCTCCGCCTATCGCTTATTGTGCTGCTTTGTGGCGGCAGACGGCGACTGGCTGATGCGCTCCGTTCGCTTCGCCCCGCCACGCTGCTGGCCCGGCACCTGATTGATGCACTGTACGGTGGACGCCGCTCTGGTGACCACCCCGGGCAGTGTAAATATTTTGAATTTTGCCGGTAAATATGGCGGAATTGTATTTTCCAAAATGGCTCGGTACTTTCTCTTGCGTATTTGTGTGCTTCTCTGTGTTGATGTTGGTGTGTGTGACGACGGCGCCAGATGCAACCCTGCGCGCGCTTTGTGTATATGTTCGGCGGGCGCGAATTGTTTAAGTGGCTCTAATCAGCTGTCAGCCTCCAGTAAAAGGTTCAATTGCCTCACAAATTAAGTTTATTAATTATATTACTTAATTAATTGCACTGATGTTGCGTAAATAACACTGTTTTGTGATATTAATTAGCGGCGTTCTGACTATCGATAAGCGATAAACTTGTTGTTCTGCCACCAGGGTTGCCTTTACATCCCGCTCATATGTACACGCATACAAATGTACGTTTGTATGCATGCGCAATAACAAAAAAATAAATAAATGTTTAACAATTATTTGTTTTTCTTCTTCTTCACGCTATTTACATTATTTGTTTAAATATTTAAATATTTTCTAGTTAGAATTTCTTCATCAACAGCACTTCGGGCAAATAAATGCGAACCAACTTGGATTCCACGAAGCGCTCGTGGCGACAACCCAATGTCGTGGCGGATTGCCTAAAATCAGTCTTATTAAAGAGGACGCCCTTCCGATCCGGTGTAAGGGCAAGATTATAGTGCCGACACTGCTCCTCAAGTCCCGCCGGCGAATCGATTAGGAGCAAACGCAACAAGTACGGAGCCGGCACCGTGAGCTGTTTGTTGTTGTAGGCATGCGTGAAAATCTGCAGCAAACTCCTGCAAAACAAAATCGATATCAACTAGTGGAACGGGCAAGAAGCAGCTCTAGGTACCTCCTTATCGTCTGCAGCTTGGTGGAGGCCACGGCGCACAGAATGTGCGGCAGCTGGGGCAAACCCATGAACACCCTGTAGAGATTTCCCTGTTGATGTGACAGGCAGATGTCGAAGCACAGGTTAAATGTGGCATCCTGGCGCACATACTCCGGCAGAGTCAGAGCCCGTAAAAAGGATTCCGGGGAACCCAGATTAAACATTTGGTACAGGCTCTCAATGAAGCAGCGGCGCTCCAGTTCCCGCAGAGTTGGTTCTCCAGTTGTCGCTGTCGATGACTGCCTATCCAGCTCCTCGTAGCAGCAGAGCACACCGGTGAGGCATTCCTGCAGATGCTGGTTACATATCTTCGGATCGAACTTATCTATGGACTCGACGCTTAGCTGATACAGGCTGAAGGCCAGGAACATGACAATGGGCTCCAGCAGTCGAATTGTCTGGCGGGCATCGAACATTTGGATCACAATCTCCCGGCGCACAGCTCGCAGGCGGTCGAAGATGAAGTCGTAGACCACACAGTACGGCTTTCTACTGTCCAGGATTATACTGCACAGAAATTAGACTGGGAACTGGGTTTCCAACACAAAAATGCTTACTCCTTGAGCAGATACTCCACAGTTTTAGTCAGAGCCTGCTCCGTTCGCATGTCCTTCGCTTGGGGCATCTTGGCGTCGGCGGCGGAACGCGTGAACTCTTTGACCAGAATGCCGGGGGTATTCTTCTGGCCATTCTTCAGCTCAAAGTAGTGCAAAAGCTTCTCGCGAATGCGCCTAAATGGAATAAAGAATTGTTTATAATTCTATAGTACTATTAAAAAATGATGCCTACATTTTTGCCTCTCCATCGGGACAGAAACTTTGGCAGGAGCCTCTAACTTGCGCCATTTGTTGTTAAATGTTTACAAGATTCAAGCCGCGGAAGCATACCAGGGCTGCAGAGAACCGTTTATCAAATCCCAGTATGGTTATGACTTCCTTTATTTATTATTTAAATTTTAAAAATACATATTTTTATACACTCTTCGAATTTTAAAAAGTAAATCAGTACTTTGTTCCATTTTGAGCATATTTTCAAGTAAATAATTGTATGAAACCCCCTGCTACGACCATGAAAAATAGGAGACAGCTGACTAAGCCAGGGTTGTCAGATAGCCCAAAAATTTCAAATTAATTGCTTCTGGTTTCGACCTTTCCCAATCCATAGACCTTACCGAATATGTTTTCACGGCATTTTAGGCCCTTCTTCCGAAGTCAACGTCAGAGCTGGCGTGCTTTCCGCTCTCAAGTCTGGAGATTCATGTCCGAATCTGGTTTCAGCGACAGGTGTTCTCTCAGAGGGGTGGCTACCCTGTTGCCGCCGCTGGTCATCATCCGCTCTGCTCACTGCAAGACCAAGGCTAAAGATGTCGAGGAGGTGAAAAAGCCATGCCGCAAGCGAACGATGAGCAAGGTGATGTATGAAACAAGCCTGGAGGGCAAGGCACAGCGTTATCTCAACACCATTAAGGAGAGCTGGGACCAATTACATCGGACTCCCGGCTTGTTTGCCTATCAACTAAAAAAGACGCCACAGAGGCGTAAGATACCAGGCTCCTATGGCTTCTACACTGAGGTAAAATGATGATTGTACTCTTGTGTTTCTTAGCTGCTTTAATCCTTCTAGATCATCCAGCTCAATACAGATCGTTCGTTGAAACGCCGCGGCCCACAGATCATCGACAGTTTGAACCCTGCCTTCAAACCCTCGAATTTTAACTTCAACCAAGTCAATTCTTCCGAGGTACTGATGAACATCGACGATTGCCACGGCAGCCCGGAAGTGCAGATGATCATCAATAAAAGCCCGCTCACCCAGTACCACACTCTGATCTGCCCGGAGGTGGAAAAGAACCATGTTCAGCGTATAACCCGCGATGCCCTGGCCTTCTGCATCACCTTCATGCGCAGCATCGATGACAAGAACATACGCATGGGCTACAACAGTCCCGGAGCCTTGGCATCTGTCAATCACCTTCACTTCCATCTGCTGCTGTTCTCTCAGGATCTGTATATTGATAATGTGCCACTGGAGAAGCTAGCCGGAGATTCTATTTATCGTTTAAGCCGGCGGGCGCCCACAGAAGCTATATGTGTGGTATTCCGCGCGAAAGACACACAAGAAGACGTGGCAGAGAAGGTTGATCAAATCTATAAGCTGGCCATGTGGATGTGCCAAAGCAATATGCCGCATAATTTGTTCATCACGCAGGATAGAAGTTCTAAAGGGTACGGAGACGTGAAGGTCTTTGTTTTCGCTCGTTCCAAGTTTTGCGTAAGCAAAGATTTGGCAGACTTCAACGTGGGATTCTGCGAGTTGGCTGGATTTATCCCTCTGCCAGGTAACTATACTTTGTTATACAAATATTTCAATTACTTAACAATCCCTTACAATAGTTTCTGATAAAATGGAGAACCTTACGGAGCCACAGGTGCTTGACAGGATCCGCTCTGTCACTGGTTCAGCTCCAAAGGCTATGTATGAAGAAATTATAAATATTGCAGAAGGATGGACCACGGAATCCCCTTGGGATCAGATTTTGACCATATAGAAACAGAACGTACAAAATAAACATGGCGAGACTTTCGTTTAGTAACTTAATTTACTTCTAGATTGTTTTTTTTTATCACATAGCCGCCGCCGCAGCGAATCCCTTGCTCATGGTGGCTTTACTGATGACTTTGGTGTTGGCGGCAATGCTGTAATCCACTTGGGCGTCGCCGTTCTGCTTCCTCAGCAGTTCCGTCAGCTCCGGCAGCTTGTCCTGGGCCACACTTTCGCGGATTGTCTCAAAGAAGGCCATGTAGTGATGCAGGTTGTGACTGGAAGGGAAAGTAGCATCAATGGAAGTTTCGTTCCAGTTTGTAGCTTCTCTAACTTACACTATCAGCAAAATAGGACCTAGAAGCTCGTTGGTCTTGTACAGGTGATGCAGATAGGCACGCGTGTGCTTCTGGCAAGTCAGACAGCTGCAGTTCTTCAATAGCGCCGAGAAATTCTCCTTGTTGGCATCATCGGTGACATCTAAGAAGGGCACATGCGTCTCTCCGTCCTGCACAAAGCTGAATGTAAAGGCTTTGAAGTTGAGAGTGGCACAGTAGGCATAGGAAGTGTCAAATATATCCATTCCCTGCGCAATGAGTTCCAGTGTGGTTAAGGGGGTAAAGGCACCGGGCACCATTCGCGGCTTGTCCTCTTCCAGTTGCTTTACACAGTGTTCCACAATGGGCAGCAATTTGGCAGTGTCTAGGGTCGTTGCTGTCAAGCCATTCGTGTGGAATCCCTCCAAAATGTAGCCACCGTAGCTACCCGCCGGTTGTTCCCTGGCATGCTTGATCGACTGCGTCCGGGCGAAAGTGGTGTATCCGCCTACGATGGGAGCCAGTAAAGTGGACTGCACCTTTCCGCTGTGCTCGTAGATGTAATGCATGAACTTCTCCGTTCTGTCCACCGATTTCTGAACCCTTTTCTTGGCACTCTCCGCATTGGTGTCCGCATCACAGAGTCCTTGGTAGATGTCTGGCTTAATGCTGGCCACCATTTCCATGTAGCGCTCCGGAGTGAGAGACTCCCTTCCCCTGCGCGTGAACAACGGCTGTATGTCCCGATCATTGCCACCCGAAGGCGTTGTTTCGCAGGGATCTCGCAGGAGCAGGACATTCAGGTGTCCGGGGAACCCCACATAGTCGCTAACGCCCCCCCGATCTCCGCTATTCCACTGGGCCAGGGCCTCGGCCATTTGGTCCATCGTCGATAAAGTGAACTGGAGCACCTGTGGCTTCTGGCTAACATGGCTTTCGAACACATCCGCACTGAGCCAGGGAATACTGCCGCCTTTTGTTGTCTGCATCAGGAGCGGTGTCTTCAGCTCGGGGCCATTGTCCCTGATCCGGAGTTGTCCCAGGCGGCCGGAATTCTTAGTGATGCTTTCAATTGCGAATTTCATGCCGGTTTTTATTTATTTATTTATCTTTATGAATGAACAAGAACTCGCGCACGTTTCAAGCAGTGAACACATAGCGTTGCCAGACTGTGGCATGGCCAGAGGCGAAAATCTGCATGTTTTCTGGTATTTTCTATATTTGAAGCGTAAAGGCAGGCGGGCACACTGACATATCAAATTGGGAAATCGCAGTCAGTGTTGCCAGGTTATGACCTCTCGCATAAGCTAGATTTTGTCCGAAAATAAGCTAAAACAGGCTAAATATAAAAAATGAATGCTAAAAAACATGCTATAATAGAGAGTTATTTTTATTTTTAATTTTTTAATTAATATAAAAAACAATTAGGCCAGATTTTAGTTTAAAACGTCACAATTTAAAAATTAAAAAACGCTAGATCTGGTGAGAAAATATCTAATAGCTACAAAGCCAGGGCCGCGACATCTCAATGCAGCAAGCAGATCCAAATTTCAGTAAGCAGATCGTCTTTGCAGTAAGCAGTTTCTAGTAAGCAGTACCAATTATTAAGCTAGATTGAGAAAAAAAAGTTAAAATTAACGAAAAATAGCTACAAAAAACATACAACAATATTATGTTTTCTATTAATTATTATCTTAATTAATTTAAATGTTAAAAAATCCTATCCAAAGTATTTAAGTGTAGCGAAATTTCGTTCTTATGATGCTTTCATTAAAAATCTGTTAACAAAGACAAGAGGCATAATTTGTCAAAAACGGAAGTGACTGTTTACTGTGTTTAGTCTTAAAATGAATCCTTTTCCCAATTTAATAATGTTAAATAATTTATGTTGGATATAGCTTAAATATGAAAATATTTTAATAATATTAAATCATTTTATTAAAATCCGCAACATATGTACAGAGTATGTGTAAATTTTGTTGGGGTTTTGGGGTATAAGTACGTTTCTAAAGAAAATAGTTAAAACTGTTGATGGAAATTGTGGTCATTGTTTTGAATGTCGATCTCACTCGCACTTGTTGGGGGCAAGCAATTGACGGACTTGTTCCGTAGCGGTAATAAATTCATATGAATATCTTTGTGTGTGTGTTCCGTTCTGTTCGCCTCGTTCATTGATTTCCTAATTAAGTTTATAATTAAAATGAATTGAAAAATTACTCGCATGCCAGTGTGTGTGTGTGCGAGTGTGTGAATGTGTGACATGTAAATTGGCTGCCCGCGCGTGAAAGCCTATTAAATAAGTTATGTTATGTACTTACAAGTCTCCCGTACATGCATACATACATATTTATAATAAATAAATTGCTTTGAATTCGAAAGCGAAATTGTGCCAAAAACATTAGCAGCAACAGCATCAGCGAAAGAGGTAATTAGAATAACAATAATTCAGAGACGGCGTTTCTAAATTGATGACTTCCTTGCCTCTGTACACACATATACATATCTACATATGTGCATATGTACATACATATTTATAATTAAAAGCAATTATATTTATTCTGCGAACAAACGACTATAAAAATTCTTCAACGAGAAAATTCAAGTGATATAAAATCATAAAATACAGCTGGAAGTTTGAAAATTTCCTGCTCTCCAGGGTTGCCAACTACCCGAACAGCTGTGGCCTTGAGACTCGAAGATCGCTGCTACCTGTTCTGTTCCCAATGTTTTACGGCCCGAAGGAGTCGTAAATGTGAAGCTGTAAAATTACGCACGGCTCATAAAATCGTACATTTATGCTCATTCCAGGTGGTCCTGCCGAAAGCGCAGCGGAGTGGCAACCCTAGGCAAATGAACTGTTTTTTACCTGTACAAGGCGCGAGGCGAAGAGGAATGGAGCACAACGGATAATTTAGTGGAATTTTCAAAAATAGCAAAGCCAGCAACAGCGGCGGCAGCCATAATCCCCCAGCGAGCACAATAATCAAAGATTAAATCAGGTTTATATGGAAAGGGTTATAGCATGGCGCAGGAAGAAATACACGTTTCCTAGCGCAACAGCAACAACTACAATACCAACAACACCTACAACTGATTACACTCACACACTCGCAGACCCGAGAGAGCACACGAAGCCGACACACGAGAGAGAGAGATCCTACGTTTATGCCTGGAATTTAACGAATGCTGAAGTACGTGAATTCAAAACCATCGGTTAATGCCATATAATTAAAAAAAATTCGTTTCTCCATTTAATAAAATTCATCCGATTTTATAAGCAACTTATGTTTAAATGCGTTTATGCCCCTAACTCCAACGACAGAATTTCAAAAAAATTATTCCATGAATTGCACACTGCATAAACACAGAGAGAGGAAGAGAGCGACAGTGGGAGAGCAACTCCCGACAGACAAGACGTGCATGAATGTTTTTCGCTCATTTTGCTTTCGTGTGTGTAACGGCAATGTCGTGCTTCGGAGCGGCGGCGAAAACACTCTGCAGCAGTAACAACAACAACGATAAGATTTTCCGTTTTTCCGTATGGAAGCAGCAGCAGCAGTAGCTGCATTTGTTTTGAAAGTAAAGCAAAGGCGAGCAAGAAAAACGAAATATAAAGCAGAGGAAGACGGGAAAAAGCAACGCCGCTGCCGACCGCGCCTCGCTGTGTCCGTGTGTTAGTGCCTGTCTGTCGTCGGTCTTATTACTGTCTGTGTGTAAGTGGGCGCGAACGTAAAGCCGAAAAGGAAGTGAAAATAGTGCAAAAAGGCCAAGTAATAATAATAATAATAATAAAATAGGCAAAACGAAGAGACAAGACCCAGACCAGTTTCGAAAAAGCGCCTATTTCCAGGGCCCGCTTATGTGCATCGGTATTGGTGTATGTGTGTGCTTGAGTCTCGCTCTATGTGTATTAGTGCGACCACATACGGGGAAAAGGCCTTTTCAAAGGAGCGAAAGGGAGCGAGAAAGGCAGTGCGCGAGCGAGCAATAAGAATAATAAATTACACTTTGCTATAATAAGAAAAAATTATACATACACACACACAAATGTACGGCGGGAGAGGCCCACACACATGTATGTGCTCCCAGTGTGTGGAAAATTGTAATAAAATATGAACCGCAAAAGCAGCAGCAGCAGCACCAGCAGCAGAAAAACGAGAAAAACTAACTAAAAAAATAAAATTAAGAGAGAGAAAGAGAGAAGTGAGAGAAAATATATACATATATATATTTCGAAATCGCATGTGCCATTTTGTAAGCTTTAAAAACC
Organism: Drosophila truncata; assembly: GCA_008042515.1. NCBI lineage: Eukaryota > Metazoa > Arthropoda > Insecta > Diptera > Drosophilidae > Drosophila > Drosophila truncata. The sequence continues at coordinate 150,610 of VNJQ01007691.1, forward strand.
ACAGTATTAACAACCGAAATCTGAAAAATGTCCTGCATATCGAGCAACTTTAGCTCCTTTTTCCTCAATTCGCTCAACGATCCTTCAGAGTTTTCCAAGTACTTGAGCAATGGCGAGCTCAAATGCTCGAATTTCGAGGAATTTCAAGTGTTTGGCTGCGCAGGCGCAACGTCGCAGCAGCAGCAGCAGCAGCAGCAACAACAATTGCAGCAGCTGCAACAACAACAACATCAACAGTATTCCACACACTCACACTTAACCAATGGCGGCAGCGTAACGGACTTTTACGAAGCAGCAGCAGTAGCAGCAACACAGGCAACATCAGCAGCGGCAGCGTCAACGTCGCAGCGGGAAACCTGCAGCGGCAGCGCTGCATCCAGCTCAGGTAGCGCCGTTATAGCCGATGTCAGCGTCGCAGCTGCGCCGACGTCGGCAGCAGCGCACACAGGATCTTCCGGCGGTGCAGGAGGTGCCGGTGGATCGATAACAGGAACTCCCCTGCTCCCCAGCAATCGATGGCCCACGGCGGTGGCCACGCCCAACGGCCATGCCTCCGGAGCCGCAGCCGTGGGGGCATCTCCAGCAGCAGCAGCTTCGGTGCCACAGCATTTTGATGGATCCTTCGAGTTTATCAAATACCTACGCCACTCCACGGACTTCACGCCCAGCCCCAGTCCCAGTTCGGTTAGCGAGGGTGGTGCCGCCGGCTGCCCCGAGAAGGGCAAAACGCTGCTGACCGGCAGCACACCGCCGCCGCCCGCCCAGTCACCGGTGGCCGGCGGACTGATCGATCTGGACACGAGTACCTCGCAGAAATCGAGATCAGCTTCCCGCAAGGTGGCCGCCTTGTTGTCTTCCGTTTCGCGGGCTTCCAACAGTCTGGTGGACACCAGCACCTCGGCTTTGGACGTCTTCGATCACGACTCGAAGCAGACCATCTTTGATCTGCAGCACATGGCGTCGAATGGATCCTCCAACTCGAACGAGTCCTCCCTGGAGATGCTTGCGTTTCCCAACTCGCACCTGAATGCCTCCAATTCGAACACTTCCTCGGAGGGAGCGGCCTGCGGGAGTGCCGGCGAGTTTGGTGGCCTGCTAACCGGTGCCAGTTGCTCCTCCTCGACGGCCTCCTCCTCGTCGCATGCGCCCAAGCTTCTCGGCAGCTTCGTGATCAAGGAGAACTTCGAGGTGCATCCGTCGCACAAGGTGGAAGAGGGGATCTTCCAGCACATGAACAAGCTCCCCTCGAAGAAGAAGGACACGTTGAAGCAGCTGGGCGTTCGGTTCACTGGCCAGATGACGCTGACGGACAAATCGATTGTGGTGGAGAACTTTATCAAGTTCTGCGAGGTGAGTTAGCTAGCACAGAGCAACCTTTCCGAAATTATACATAGATGGGATGAGGTGTGGGGTGTTTAGCGAGTCGAATTTCCCTTTTACGTGAGAGAGAGTGTGCGAAAATATTTCACTGCTCTCCCATTTCCCATTTTCATATGCAATTTAAATATTTGCACATATGTACGCATTACGTATTTATTTTAATGATGGTTTGGGGGTAGGGTTTATATGTGGGGTCTAATTAGGGTTGGTCAAAGGGGTAGTATTTCCGCTTGGGAGTGAATTACTATAGGAATTACTTAGCCGATTTCAGGTACATAAATTTAGATGAATTCCGCTTAAAATTTAAATAATAATGAACTTATTTATCTCCTTATAATGTTTTCAACATTTAATTGATTTAAGTTTAAAAAGTATTTGTTAAATAAATTTATTTATGAAAACATTTACAATTTTTTTAAGTTATAAGGAATAAAGTTAAATTAAATGGAGGGTCAAATGAATAGTAAAATTATACCAACAAATAGCTGATAAACAACCAAATGCACGCCTTGAATTAAGGTCAATTTATCATTTCTCTTATCAAGCTAATACTAGTTCATATCTAGGTGAACATGTGGGGTATAAATTAATGTTTAATATTAACATTCTTATCGTACAGAGCATTTATTAAGCAATGGCTTGTATGGCCTGTATTTATCTGTATGTACATAAAACTATACAACATTTATTTAAATGAATTTAGAAAAACCTTCACGATCAGTATAAGATTTATTTTATTGATTTCGAAAATAATAATAATATTTAAAATAATATAATTTCAAATGCATGGAATATAAAGTACAAATGTCTGGGCTATTATAATAGATTCTCTAGCATCTTTCGTACCATTTCAAATCCATTGAAAGTTTTTGTGTGTAAATAAGCCCCTGAATCGGTTTTAAAATTACAGATATTGATATTTTCTGTGGTTCAGGCGCCTATATAAATATATACATATAAAGTACATACCAATTTGGATATTCATAATATAAACATGCACCCTATCTATATCCTATATCCTATATCTCACCCACACACACGCACTCACAGGATTCCGTTTGGACCCCCCCTACTCACACAAATGTCATTATAAATTGTAATAACAGGAGCAGTGGCGTCGCAGTCAGCGTCGACGCTGACTGCAGCCAACCACAAATTCAGCATACAACTGTAATCATGTGTGCTTACTGTATGTGTGTGTGTGAGTGTGTTCGTTCTAAACACCTATACATGGGGGTTAAGCCCCACCACCCACCAGCCGCCCCAGAAATATACACACACTCACGTACACATTTGGCGCCCTTTTCAACACTATGGCAAGTCAACCCCAAACACTCACCACGCTCATTACGCTCCGCTTTATCACACACAAACACACAGCATACCCACACACAGACAGAGAGTCACATCTAGATTTGTTGGCATCGCCCCCTCCTCTGTCCCACCCCCCTTTCACTCTACTAAAACACCCACACATTCACAAACTATGTACAAAATGGCATTGATGGCATAATACAACAAAAGCAACAACAGCGCGCAAAATTACGAAGGAGGCGAAAGAGAGAGGAAGCTGAAGTAGGAAAAGCGGGCCGGGGGCATCCCTACCCCCCTCTATTACAACATTTTAGTTCTAAGACGCTCTCTGCTCTTACCTTGCTCCCTAACTCAAAATTGTTGCGCTCTCTCTAACGGTAGCTCTCTCCGGGCTACCCCTCCCAGCCATCCTCCCTCCGCTCAAAACTTCCTTGAAGGCTGATTTCTCCTTCTCGAAACTACCAAAGTGTGTGTGTGTGTGTGTGTGTGTAGTTGTTCCAAAGTTGTGTGTGTGTGAGTGTAAGGCTATAAATGTGGGTGTGGGCAACCCCCAAAAAAGCTCAAGGCAGAGGCGGTTGCTATTGAGTAATTGTATGTTGCCCTCCCACTTGCTCTTCCTCCTCCTCTTCCGCTTCCTCCGCTCTGCCTCCTGGTCTTCCTCGCTTGTCCCTTGGATTCTTCTTTGGCTTCCACTCCTTAGACTCTCATACATACAATCATCAAGTTACTTGCCAAGGGAGCGGCAGCTATGGGGGAAAGGGGAGAGTGGACAGTCCGTTAGCTGCTTGGGCATGTCCTTTTCCTTTTCCTTTACCCGACCCTCTTGCTTTCGCTGCACGAATGAGTATGTGTGTGTGTGCCTCTGTATTTTATCAACACATTTTATACATGTCTCTATCGGAGCCACCGCTTAGTACAGTCGTAAATGCCTAAGTCGAACTTTTTATTTCTAGAATCTAGATTAAAGACCATGCAAATTCTCAAACTTTTTCATATCGTTAACCCTCAGGGGGACTTAGGGTTTTATTCTCTGGCTTTATTACTCCTACAAAGATTTTTGTTAAATCTCAGCAAGTTTACGTCTTAATCTTAGCTATTGTACTTGAGCTACTAAGCCGTAGAATTAAGCATTTAAATATGTTTAATTTACTGAAGTTCCACTGTAGTTAAGGCTGAGTGTGTGTGGCCCCCAGCGGCAAACGTTGAAGGCTACTAAGTGCGCATGCAGTCAGCTCACCCACACAAATGCATTTCAGTTTGCCCAACTTTGGGCGAGTGTCTGTGTGTTTCGTGTGTGTGTGTAAAGGACAGCTTAGTGGTAGGGAGTGGGGGACTGGGAGGGTCTGAAAGGGGGTGGCCCATGGGCAGGTACAATGTCTCGGCTTCGCACAATTTACGCGCACAGACACACACACACACACTCGCATACGAAGGGAGGCGCACATATGGGGCATTGATTATAATTTTAAATTATACATATGTATGCGGGCCACATACCGATGTACATGCCGCATATGACGACTATATACAGGATATACATATGTAATATATGTATATATATGTTTAGAGGGATATTTGTAACGCACACACATCAAATATTTAGGTTTTGTGCAACGTTTTGTCGCCGTTTTTGGGGACAAACATACACACATACATACACAAAATAAGTGTTTGTTTTTTGAATTTAGAGCGCATTTAGAACAGGTTACCTTAATTAGAAAACCCAGTAATTAGTTGCCTAATAAAAGGGCTGAGAAAAAAGGGCGTCAAATGAGACCCTTAACCCTTTAAGGCACGCCACGCACACCCATTAAAAGGGGGAAAAACCTGTTAAACGGCCAAAACAACGGCACACACGCATTGAAGGAGAGTGAAAGTGTGAAAATTTCTCCCCCCGACTTGCACAGGCACTTCATGCACACACGCACACACCCTCGACACAAAAAAAGGAATCAAAAAATCATGGCAGCAACAGACGAAACATGCCGCTCCTGTAGTTGTTGTTGCTTCTCGGCACGCACAAGCAACACCCACAGCAACGAAAACAAAAACAAAAACACCGCACAGAAAGGAAAACAATTCACACTTGTCTCTCAATACAAACAACAACAAACCGCATCACACCACAGACAACAACCGCAATCCCGCCACACACCCACACACACAGACACACAAGCAGGCAAACACCCAAACACCACACTGACAGGGAGCACCCACATACACACAAGTACACTGCGTCACGCACAAACACAAACCATGTCTGCCAATAAGTTTGTAAAAAGCAAAAAACAAAAGGAGAAACAGAAACCAAAACCGAAACAGAAGCAGAAAAAAAAACAAAATGCAAACAGAAGGAAACGTAACGAAAACAGAAACGGAAAACAGCAACGAAAGCAACAACAAAATACCGCAACACATTGCCATTTGCTTTCATTCTTTTCTTCCTGTTTGTAAGCTTTTTTTTCACTTCTCCATTTTACCAGGTGATTGTAGGGTTCTCTGAAATACCTTAAAAACTAGTATTTTTACATGACATGCCTTTACAAACTTAATACCAATATATTTAACTGTTTGTCTATGTGGTTTTTGCTAGATAGTTCCGATTTCATTGTCCTTCCAAAAGCCCTGAAAAGTAGGCAATACAAAATATACATTTTTTGAATCCTAAAGAGTTACGAATTTTCTATCAGATCTTCTCATGAGGAAGTTAAGACTATAGGCTCCTTGGGTACTTTTGCAAAGCTTTTAACTTATTTTATGTGAAAACCTCCAGGGGATAACCCTTAGCCTTTGGCAAGAGAAAAGTTACCATCGGGAATATATTTTTTTGTACATAATAGTAGAGAGTATCTGCGGGTTGACATACTCCTCCTCTCATTGTTTTGGGTTGTATTTTTTTTCCGCTTTTTGACTGTGAAACAGTTGAGTGGCCATGGTTGGGACAGCACTCGGTCTGCCGGCTTGACAGCAGCAACAGTGTGGCACTGCAGAGCTCTCACCACAGGCTGCCCCCAAACTCCTTCTCCCGCATAGTTGGCTGTTAATGAGACACCTGGAGAAGTGGCCAGGTGTCGCTCGCCTGTCATCACGCTGCCAGAAGGAGATGAAGAGTGTGATGCTCCACTCTTATCCTCCTTTTTCCTCTGACAGGAGTTTAAAGTTCTCGGTCCGGGCCACCGAAAAGGGAGGAGAAGATGTCTCGTCACTCCTTTTTGCTCTATTGATTTTTAACATAATCAAAACCCGAAATGTATGTATGAATCCCCCCCAGAAGCGCTTCCTTCCACACATATGGGAGGGGGGGCAGAGCGAGAGCAGAGAGGAGAGCAAATGGTGGTGGGTGTCGGGTGATGGCAACCACTGGCGCACTGATTATGAGGATGTTGATAAGTTCCGACGAGCAAAGGACCAAAACCGACGACGACGACGACGAACGAAGGCTCACACTCGCACAAACAAACACACACACACAGAGGCGGCCATTAAGCCGCTGCCTGCGCCTACTAAAGCTAGGAAAGCACACACAGGCACAGGCACAGACACACAACCCTTTCGGAGGTCCTTGCAAATACCCCAGCCTCTCCACCTCTCCAACCCCATCCACTAAAGCAACCCCCCTTTCGGGGGAAAATGGCTTCATTGAAAATGTTGTTTGCTTTTCTATTTGGGTTTGCTTTGCTGCCTTTTCTGCTTCCTTTTGGCGCTGCGCCCTATTCTATATTTTTACACTATAAAATATACATTGTAAGGGTGTGGGGTCCTGGTTTCCGATGTGTGTGTGTGTGTGGAGCTTTAGCTTTGGCATGTTATTCAGGAACCATTTCCCAAACCCCGCACCGCACTCCCTCCCCCGGTTTTACCCTCTCAGCCCAACGTCCTTTTGCAAGTTTTTGGCTTTTGTGTAAAATTTTCGTTTTAAACTTTTGCGTTGTACACGAATTATAAGTTTTGATTAGTAGTGGGCAAAGTTTTCGCCTCGCATGTGTCTGTGGGGGTTTCACCAGCCCTTATATATATTTATATATACATATTCTACATTATGTAATGCGAAATACATATGTGCAGTCATAGAATTTGACGTCAATGAATACACATACACGGGAGTTACGTGGAAAACAGCCTAAAAGTAGAGGAAATTATGCTAAAAAGTGGCAGAAAAAGGGGGTTGGGTTCTCCTTCCTCTACATTAAAAGGTGTAAGTTATTTCAAAACTAATGGAAGAAGGGTGGTTGGCGTTGCGTATGTGGGGGAACCAGTAGAACCGGTATGTCTGGAAAATTAATTTCCAACTGGCTTCGAATTTCTAATTGAAATTGAAAACGGAAACCTTAGGAAATTTTAATTTAAAATTTATATTACGAAAAGAAAGATTAATCATTAATCAGCAGGAAATAAACCTTAAAAGTCAATAAATTTAGGAGTAGAAATAGTCAGGCTTATAAAACATATTTTTATTGGTTTAAATATCCTGAACCTAAAATTTGGAACTTCGAATTAAGCTGAAAATTTCCCCAAAATCATGCCAGTTGTTTCTGTTTAACTTTAAGCTTAATTAAGAAAATATATTTAGCACCATCCCAAGTTGTTCCTTTCTAAAACCCTCTTAAATATTATTTCTCCAACAGGAATACGATATCAAGGATCATCGGCCATGGCTGTCACTGAACCAATGCGGCCTAAACAAGCCCGAACAGATCAAGTTTGCTCGATATCTGGGACAGGGCCTGCCGACGTTTACGCTCTTCTGCATTTATAGCAATTTTAAGAATCTGTTTTGCACCAAACGCACAGAAATGTGAGTATCTCCACACGGCCACCCCGGTTGTCCGTTCCGGATAATTCAATATGCTGGCGCTCCTAAAAGCATGCTTCTACTTTAAATTGATGAATGTCCTGTTTCTTGCAGCTACACGAAGGATGGCTACAATCTGCCTTATATACTCGACAAAACCAAGCGCTTCCTGGCCAACACAACAGCTGGTAAGTGAGAGAATCTATATCTAAATATAGGTATAGGTATTAGGTATTAGAAGATAGACCCCGAACCCCGAACCCCGCTGCCCCAGTCCTACCGAATCCCGTGTAGTGCAAATGCAGCAGCAAAAACAGCAGCAGCAGGCAACGTTTTCGTCGAAAGAATGTATTCGGGCTGAGGAAAATTAATAAAAAACAAATCCGAGAGAGAAAAAGAGAGGCGAATGTGCTAAATTTTAAAAATATATACACTCGAAACCAGAAGAAGTGCTTACATTCATTTTTATGATTTTCTCCTTGCCACTTTTGCACTTCTCATTTCTATTTCTATGTTTCGTGCACTTGTTTCCGTTCTTTTTGGTTGTGTTTCAAGAAGTGAAAATATCGAAAAGAGAAACTACATATTGGCCTGCCTATTTTTGCGAAATTTTTGTCAAAATAATCCACTGAAAACCAAAAACCCTTAAAAAAAAAGAACAATTTTAATTTTTGACTTCAATTTGTTTGTTTGTTTCCTCTTTCTTCTTCTTTTTCCACGCATACGCTTTCAATCACTATAGGCGACAATGCCAACAGCAACAGCAACAACATCACCACGAACAACACCAGTAACAAGTCCAACAACACCACAACAACAACACCATCTACACCGGTCAAACAGACACCTCAACAACAGCAGCAGCAGCAGCATTCCGAGCAGGAGCTGCTGGCACCCAATTCACCTGCCACACCGAAAGCAGCCACAGCTGGAGGAGTAGGAGTCCTAGGAGCGGGAGCAGCAGGAGCCGTTACGCCCACACAGGCGACGTCACGCACAAGGCCTGCCACGCCCACGATGCAGGGAGGAGGAACAGGAGCATCTCGCGCTGTAACTCCCACAACGCCACAGCAGCAGCACCTGCAACAACAGCAGCAGCAGCAACAACAGCAACAGCATATGCTGCAACATCCACACACGCACCCGCATCCTCATTCGCATCCGCATGCCCAGCACTCGCATCCGCTTCCACATCCGCACACGCATCCCCATCCCCATCCCCATCCCCATCCGCACCTCATGCAACCAGGCACGCCCACACGCAGCCCGGCAATGGTCCCGCAGCAGCAACATCCCCAGCTTCCACCCCATCCACATCATTATCCCCCGCATCATCCGCACCATCAGGCGCCGCAGCACCATGGTCATCCGCATGCCCATCACTTTGCTGCCTATGCCTCGGCCCACGGGCATCCGCATCAGCAGCAGCATCCCCAGCAGCAGCATCATCCGCACTATTATCCGCACTCGCCGCATCCACATCCGCATGCGCATGTTCAGCATATGGCGGCCATGGGTTATCCAGGAGCAGCACCACCTCTGCCACAGCAGCAGCAGCAACAGGCAGGAGGAGGAGGGCAAGCAGCAGCAGCAGCAGCAGCAGCAGCAGCAGCAGGTGGTGCTGCAGCTGGACCCAGTGGAGGCGGCGGCGCTGGCGGAGGAGGAACCATGTGAAATTGGGGTCGGCGTGGCGCCAAGGAAAGCGGTGGAGGCGGCGGCGCCACCTGTTGACACTCCTTCTCCTCGCGTAGGCTGTTGGCAAGGATTCGGGATGAAGGATTCTGGATTTGGCCGCACCCCATCGTCCTCCTACCCATCCTGTGTCCTAGATTAGTTTGTCCCGTCGTGCATCGTCATGTACTATGTTTATGTGTACACCTCCTCGTTTTAGTTAACGTTTCGTTTATTTTAGACTAATTTTACACAAAACAAGCTTTTTGCCAAATTTTTATAAAACTAAATGCAAATTTTTTTGTATTATGTTTGGACGACAATATCAGAAATTGTTGGTCAACGATTGATCATTATTAAAACCCCCCCAAAACTATGCAATGTTATTCCTTGAAAAGAGATTATTACATTTTACACACACAAACACCTACACACATCACACTTTTACACACACACACACTCATGAGAATAGAAAATCATACTAAATGCTATTTAATATTATGGTAATAATATAATAAATAATATATATATATGAATATATATTTTAGTAAGCCAATAACAAAATGATATGTATGTTATATGTAAAACCAATCCTAACTAAAAACACACACAACATACAATATATATGGAAATTGTTTGCGAACCCAGAAAATATATACAAAAAAAAAACTAGATTGAGATAAAATCGAATCGATTTGACATTTTTTATTGCTCTGCATTTGCGCTCTGTTCAAGTTCAATTAATTATCGGAGGAAAACGCACGATTCCTTTTCCTGGGGTTGGGTTTTCCGATTGAAAAAAGCAATTGGTAATAACTCTTTCCTCACCTTGTGCTGGGTTATATATACATACGTCCTGGATCTTTGAGAGCCTAAAACTGCCGTGGGAATAATAAATAATAAATAATAATTCGCCTTTGATTTTCTGTTTTTTTAAATGTTAGCTTGCTTCATTATAAAGAATTAATTAAAATTGTATGCAAATTAGTTAAGTTATATAAATATTTTATATTATTTTCACATATTTTCAAAGAACTAATTATTAGATTGATGTTATAAATCGTTTGAATTTAAACTTTTCCTTAACTGAAAACAAATGTAAAATTTAAGGCGATTTTGCAAAGATCCTTGGAGTATATGGCAGTTTGCTGAGTGTCCTTCTGGCATTACGATTCTCTCTTGTAGACCTCAAGAACATGGCCGCTGCCAACGATGGCTCCCTGGAGTTCGCCTCCAGTGGCGGTAATAGCAGCAGTAGCAGCAGCAACAGCAACACGAGCAATAGCAACAGCAGCAGCAGCGGCAGCAACCTCGTAGCTGGAATCAATCCCAATCCTGTGACCATGCCGCCAGGATATGTAACAGCTCCGCCGGCGCAACAGCAGCAGCAACATCCGCATCCGCATCCCCATCAGCAGCATCAGCAACATCAGATGTACGGATGTGGAGCACCAGCGCCTTTGCTGCCACCGCCGCTGCCTATGCCGGCACTGGGACCACCGCCGCGATCCTTGGAGCAGATGATCATCTATGAGAACTTCGATGTACACGAGACGCACCGGATTGAGGACGGGGTTTGCACACACATTAGCCGCCTGCCGCCCAAGAAGCAGGAGCTATTGAAACAGTTCGGTATACAGAGTAGTAGCCAGCAATGTCTGAGCAATTATGAAAAGTACATACTCATCGAAAACTTCATCAAGTTTTGCAATGTGAGCAAAAGTGTATCGAAGGAGCAGAAATAAAAAAACGGAGGAGGATCACGACCCACTGTAGTCTAGCGGAGCTTTGTTCTTTGGCCACCCAAACAATTGGCAAACGAGAGACAGACAAATTGGCATCCATTGACTATTCAAAATTGCATCCTCATCATTTAAACCAGAGATCATTGAACAAGACTCTTGCCTAAGTCGTAAGACTTGAGCTTTACTAATTAAGTTTTTTACTTCTATTTCTTATTTTTCTCCTTTTTTGTTAATAAAAATAGGAATATCAGATATCCGATCATCGACCCTTTTTGGACTTCCACGAGAGCGCTTTATCCAAATGTGAACAACTTAAATTTGTACGATATCTGGGCCAGGGGTTATCCAATCTGACGCTAAACAAGATCTACGTTGCTTTCAAGGAGCTGCTGGGCAACGGCAGGCCTGAAAAGTGAGTTAAGACGAGGAATTTTCCAGATTTTCCTATATTAATGAGCTTTTTTACAGAGCTAGCATGGAGGGCTATAACCTGGATAATCTGTTAAAGAAGAAACGCAAAAATCTATACAATCGCATGCATGCAGCTGGTAAGGATACAGATTCCACTGTTATAATCTATACAAACTAATACCCCTGATCTCTTGCAGCTCCCAGCATCGACCTAACCGCCTATGAGGCTGCACAGGCCCAGCATAATCCACAAGCACACCTGGCCACGCCACGTCCCCATCATGCATTCGCCGCTTTAAATGCGACGACGCAGCGCAACGACGTATGCAACGAATTGACGCACACGGGCATGCAATACAGTTACGCTGCTGCAGCAGGACCTCGGTAAAAAGAGTGGCCACAGGAAGGACTTGTATCCTGGAATCCGCAATAGATGATCAGATCGCATATAAATACATATATAAATACATACTTCTTCCTGGAACTGGACCAGTAACTGTTGTGTCTTCAAAATATAAAAAAAAGAATTGTTAAGCGACAAAACCATTGAAAACTAAGTGCTAAATTAAAGTGGCAGAACGTAATACCAGAGACACTAGTAAAATTAGCCTAAATGTTAACAAAATTAAACTTTAATGGAATGAAATTCAATTAAGCCAACCCAGAAATTAACACACACGCAACAGGCAGGAGATAAAGGATTAGTTTAAGCCCAGAATAACCATATACAACATACATATACGAGTATATTATATACACCGTACAGGGGATGCCACAGAAATGGCTATGGGTTTGAAAATCAATCTGCCGAAGTTTGCAAATAATTATTTGTATATCCCACATTTACTGTAGCAAACTGTACGACACGATTTCCAATTGATTTCAAAATCCAAAGCCGTTTCGTGGCTCGCCTGATAAATACATATATAGTATAGATATATATATATATATTTCTGTAGTTGCCATAGCGCATAGGGTGCAGCACATACACACTTCCACATGGCCAAAACTTTGGCCAGAACTAAAATATAACCTATACAGCTTCGGTTTCCAGCCATATGACCCCCGTATACCATGTCCCCCCCAGAACGCATTAGCTGGATTAGCCTTTAGATGTAAGTTAAAACGAAAAAAGAATAAGAAATAAAACACCAAACAAAAATTCAGAGAAATTTAAAATCAAAGACGACCTCCCAAATGAAAGTTCCCTAACAAAAGTATATAAACTAGTAGAGTCTATAGTCCGTAAGTGGAGACAAATTTTTAGCATAGAACGGATGGAGCGGGCGATTAACAAAACTAAATATTCCTATATACAATATACAACAACAACAACATATTATATACAAAAACAACAAGAAGCAGCATCAAATTCAAAGTGAATTATACGCAAATCAAAGGCAGAAATACCAAAAGCAAACATAGCAATTGTAAATGATATATATACCAAAAATATATTCTATACGAGCAAACCATCTTCATTTGTTTTCTTTACGTTGCTGATATTTATTTTCGGTTTTATATTTAAATTTTTCACTATAAAGTTATTTAATTATCAGGGAAGCCACAGAGATCGCTCGGAATTTTAAATTACTTTAAATGCGTTCCAAATGTATGATGGGAAATTTTTAAAATATTTGATTTTAGTTCTTTTAGGCACATTTCTTAAATGGATTTGAAATGCTTGGCGATTTCTGTGGTTTCCATTGCGTGTATATATTTAGCTTAACACGCAGATTAGTGTACGAATTAACTGGCGCCGAGATAGAGAGAGAGAGAGCGGGAAAAATGTGTATAAAAAACTAAAGTACAGTACAAGGCAGTGGACACCTAACTAGTAACCAGCAATGGTCGATTGCTTCTTGTTCCTCGCTCCTCAAGTCAATCTGTGATCAAGCTTTGCTCGCCAACCCCAGATGTGTGTATACTGTAAATGCTGCTTGTCCTTTAGTTCGATTCCTTCTTGCGCTGCGCCTGTTCGCGGTCCAGCGCTCGCTGCTTGGCCTTCTCGTAAATGGGCATCAGCTGCCCGGTTTCGCCCAGCATCTTCAGCAGCTCCACGATGAACGGCAAGTAGTTGTGCTTGCGTCGCACGTTCTCCACCTTGTAACGCTTCTTCTTCTGGATCTCGTACTGGATGTAGGTGCGTAGGCTGCTTATCTCTGACTGGCGATCCTCTTCAGTGTCCATGGCATTGGGAGCCGGATTGAGCAGCTTCTCGATCTGCTGTTCGTAAATGCGCTGTCTGTCCGAAATGAGGGCCATCAGGTTGAAGTGTATTTCGCCATCGCTATAGCGCTGCATGCGCTTCTCAATAATCGGGCGCACCACATCAATCCAGTTCTGCTCCGGCCGGATCTCGCCCAGATCTATGGGGCCTTCGCGCAGGCCGTCCAGCTCGTAGAGACGGCCACCAATAGGCATGTAGCCGACAAAGTGGTACACATCCTCGTCCTTGTTCTGGTTCTTCATGTCCAGCTCGAAGAGCGTCTGGCGGGCAAAGGAGTTGTGTACGGTACGTATTTGGCTGGCGTTGCTCAGCGTAAGGCCCTTGTTGTACGGATCGAAGCACTGGCAGAACTCCTTGAAGTTTGTCAGCGTCTCGCCCAGCTTGATGTCCTCGTGCTCGAGGTTCATAAGCAGACTCAAGATGGCCTGCGTGGCGCAGGCATTGTTGATCACCTGCTTGGCGAAGAAGATGTTGTCGCGATCTAGCACAACCTTGCCGGCGGGCTCGTCCTCCTGCACCCATTTGAACAGGAAGATCAGGCCGTGGATCGGCTCCAAGTTCTTAAACGACTCGCTGTCCAAGCTCCAGATCTCCTCCACCTGGGCGCCATCACAGCCTGGTTGCAAAGAGAATGAATATTTTTAATTACTATGCGTGCTTTTCTTGCCGGCGTCGCTTTGGAAAGCGCGCGGTAACTTACCGAACTCGCGGATAAGCTCCGTGAACACGCCCGGATCGGACTCAATGAGACACCAATTACCAGCACCGTCGCCCATTTTGCTTTCGGCTCGTTTATTTCCTTCTTTTTAGTGTAGATTTAAAAACAAAATTCAAGCTTTTAGTTTTGCTCTTCCAAATTTTTTGTCAACTCAGGGCAGTGTTGACTAGGGATGCAAAAACATCGATGTGACTATGATAGTATCGATGTTTTTTCAAAACGGCGATACAACGATGTATTTTGACCAACATCGATGTTTTTACTAAGAAAAAGATATTGAAAAATGTGCAAATTTTTTCAAAGTTTTCAGGTTTTCCTACTGTTGCTTACAGATAAAATCTATTTGGCATCGTCCTTGTGACAAAATGTATAAGTTTCTGCAGTTACTTCGAATTACAATTATAAGTCTCTGCGGGGTAGAAAGTGTTGTAAAGTAAAAAAGATGTCGAGTGAAAAAATATATATCGATATTTGTAATAACGATGTTTTCAAACTATTGCAGAGGTTGCCACATGCAACAAATACAAAAAATCCCGCCCGCCTGACCAGGGCTGGCGTAACAGCTGGCCGCACGGTGTGGCAAGCCCGCCGTCCGCCATGACACAAAGCTGTGGAAGAAGAAGCAGACGAAAAAAATATGTGCAAGCAAATCTCGCGAAAGAAAATGAAATTTGCAAAAACTGCCGTGTGTGAAATGTGAACGTGGAGAGTGCAACGCACCATCGAGACAATAATACGCATTTTAGTGAATATTACGCCATCGCGCCCGCCCCGTAAATTTGCGAAAAGATGAAGAGAAAATACGAAAATTCCCTGCTGCAGCAGAGGCAGCAACAAAATCCGTGTTTGTTGTAGATATACATATATATATATACATATATGCAAATCCCATCCGTACATAATACGGGGAGTACGGCGGAGATACGGATCAGCCGCCGTGAAATATAGAATAGGGATATCGGTCCCGCCGCATCCGCAATCGCATCTTAATTTATTCAAAGTCCGTGAGAGCGCGCGAGAAAGAGGCGCGAAAAGTTCGCAACACAAAATGGTTGTCTCCAAAGACAACAAGCGTCGCCGCAAGGAGACGGAGACCCCACCTCCCCCGCCGCCGCCGCCACCTGCACCAGCGGTGGCCACTCCAACGGCGGGCGGAACGGCGACTCCGGCCATTGAGTCGTCACCTGAAATGCCCAAAAGGTGAGAGTGCTGAGCGCCATGGAGTAATCCATAGGTTCGCCTTTAAGTGACATACGTATGCGTGTGTGGCAGATGACGTCGCAGCGTCAAGTAACGGAGCACTGTGTGTGTGTGTGTTTGTGCAAGTGTGGGTGGGTGGATGGGGGGAGTAATTGCTGGATAGAAGGGGGTGGGGGGTCGCTGGACGCAATTGTATAAGCTACAGAGAGCGTCAACATCGTGTCGTGGCGTTGTTGTTTCCATCGCATTGCCCTTCGCTTGTAACGCGCTCAAAGGGGGTGTTTCGCATCAGCCTCTCGGTGGGGGCAGCGGGGAATCACCGCCCTCCCCCCTCAAGGCAGGTGGGGAATATGTGTGTACAGTGGTTAGTCACTAAGCTGAATATTCGACACAGTTAATTAGCAGCGTCTGTCTGGCCATAAATAACCCAAAAAGGGAACATTGTCGAGCGTGTCAGTTGAATTTTAATTAATTTTATTAACGGGAAGGAATATTTTAAGAGTTTTTTTAATTTAATAATATTTAACCAAACTAAAGAATTATTAGGTTCTTAATGCATTTTTAAGGCTAAATAATTACTAGATTAAATATGAAATAGCCCAAAAATGGAATAATTATGTTTTTAATGCATTTTTGCTACTAAATAATAACTAAATTAAATATTAAATATCCCAAAAATGCAATTATTCTAGTTTTAATGCCTTTTTCGGGTTAAATAATAACTAAATTAAATTTAAATATTCCAAAAATGGAATGATTATGTTTTTAATGCCTTTTTCGGGTTAAATAATAACTAAATTAAATATTAAATATTACAAAAATGGAATGATTATGTTTTTAATGCCTTTTTAGGCCTAAATAATAACTAAATTAAATATGAAATAGCCCAAAAATTGATTTATTCTAGTTGTAATGCCTTTTTCCGGTTAAATAACAACTAAATTGAAAGAACAAGGTAAAACCCATTAAATTATTAACTTTTACCTTATAATTAAAACTTTTTAAATCCTGAATTTACCCTTATTTACACTTTTTACTAATTTATAAACCAATTAATTTGTAAAAAGGATTTTTATGAACCCACAGACCACTGTTTATGCTCAATTCGCGGGGTAATTGCATACACAACTCAATGCTTTGTTATTGTCCGTCCTGATTGAGGGCTGAAATTGATATTGACTCTTCTCTAATTTGTATCAAGTTGCCAAGTTTCCAATTATAATTCACTCACACTCTCCCTTCTTTTCTTTTCTTTTACCTTCACCCTCTGACAGAACGAAGGTGCAGGCTCAAAGGAAGTTTGCCCAGGGCCAGAGTGCTCCCACCAGCAGCTCCTCAAGCATTGCAGCTTACAGCACAGCAGCGGCAGCAGCAGGAGCTGGCACTGGATCCGGGCCAAGCACCTCAGGAGTGGATAGCTCACAGCCGCCGATCGAGATCCTGCCAAACAAGTGCCCCAAGGCGCAGGATTTTCTCACCTTTCTCTGCTTTCGCGGGACTCCAGCGCTGCCGGCGCACTTGGATTACCTTAATCAGGGCAAGTCTAAGGATTCGGCCAAGGAGACAGGCAGCAACGCAGCCGGGGGTCAAGCCAACAATAATAACAACGCCAAAAAGGTCGCCAACAACAGCAGACAACAAACAAACATGGGAGCAGGCGGCAAGAAAAAACGTGGTCGTCCCGCCAAATCAGCGGGCGGCAAGAAAGCAGCGGAGGCGGAAACGACGGCGTCCACCGAGAAGTCCACCTCAACGGCAGACAAAGCAGTCAGTGATAAATCCAATCTCATTGCAGGCAAAAAGTCTGCAGCTCCTTCGCCAACGCCAGCGCCTCCTCCGGCTCCTGTTCCCCCTGTGCTGCCAGGAGCTGTGCGAAAACGAGCGGAGATCGTCACCGATGGCAATCGACGCGGTGGAAGAGGCAGGGTAGCAGCTACGACGAGTACTGGAGCAGCCATCACCACCACCACCAGCAGCAGCAACGATAACAAACGGCGCTCGAATCGTGCTAGCACCAAGGAGAGAAAATCCGTGATAGAAAACGATAACGAATCGGACGAGGACGAGGAGGAGGAGAACAGACACGAGGCGGATGATGATGACGACGAGTTCTTCTCCGCCCACGATGCCACCTCTCGCAACGGTGATGCGGAGGTAAAGGCAGAGAGTCCTGTGAAAACAGAGGAGAAAGCCAGACGAGGCCGACCCTCGGCTGGTAAGAAACCAGTGGAGCCGCCAGCTATCTCCTCTGAACCGTCTCTGAAGGACAAGGCTCCCGTAAAGCGTGTAAGGCAACGAGAATCGCCCATTTTTATACCCTCACCCGAATCCTCGGGCCGCATGACTAGACAGCGGGCTTTTTTCGAGCCCGTCAAGGTTCCGCCGCATCAAGAGGACACTGCGACACCGGAACCGCCCAAGGAAGAGCCCGAATCACCACAAAAGTCGGAACCCGAACCAGAGCCCATCAAGAAGACGAAGGAAGCCACCAAGGAGAAGACAAATTCTAGTATTTATGCCAAAGACGCCAAGCAGCAGCTGGAGAACGGAGACAGTCAACATGGTGCGGGAGCCAAGGGCAAGAAGAGCTTGAATGTCTTTGATTTCAGTTCAGATGACGAACAGCCGCTGGCCAAGTCCATAAAACTGAAAAAGGGCGGCAAGGGTGCGAGTCCCAAGAAGGGAGGAACGGCTGCAGCTGCTCCGGCGGCCAGGAATCGTAAGGCGATTGCTAAAAAGCTAGAAAAGGAAAAGTTGGATAAAGAAAGGGAAAAGGAAAAGCTGGAAAAGGAGAAGGAAAAGGAAAAGGAGAAGGAAAAAGAAAGAAGGGAGAAGGAGCTTGAAAAAGAAAAAAAGGAGAAGGAAAAGGAGCCTATACCCGAGATCAAAGTGGAGGAACCGCCGAGTGGAGGAAAGCGCGGAAAGGCAGGCAAAAAGAAAGCCGAGGATCCACCAGCCGACGAACAAGAACTGGCTCCCCCTTTGTCCAAGAAGGCCGTTCCCAATGCCCGTGGCTCTCGAAAATCGGCGAAAGGCAAGGCCTCGGAGGATTCAGCAGAAACAGAGCCTCAGCGATCTCAGCGCCCTTCTCGCAAAACCAAGGAGGCAGCTGCCATTTACATGGGCATCATTGGCCACAAACTGCAGCTGGCCGACGATGAGGAGGACGATCTGTCGCTGAGCAGCTTCCCGGACATACCCAATGTCAAGGAGATGGAGAAAATGGAAAACGAGATCAAGCGCAATGCGGCGGGAAAGTTAAGCGTGCCGGAGGCCACGACGGTGCTTCCGGCAGGCAAATCCACCCGTAAGCCGTCGCCCCGACCCAAGGATTCGTCAGCAGCAGCAGCAGCAGCCCCACGAGGAGTAAGCAAAGACGAGTCTCCCTCCCCTCCAGAAGCCGAGGAAGAAAAGCCACCGCCCCCAGCACGACGTGGACGTCCACCTAAGCAGGGAAAGGCAGCTGCCGCAGCAGCGGCAGCCCCACCACAGCCCCCAAAGCCGCCCATTGAGGGAATGCTTGTGAAGAAGGGTTCCCTGGCCAAGATATCCGAGCAGGCCAAGCCCAAAGCCAAGTCCGAACATTCAAAGGTCGACTCCGACGAGGAGGAGGACTTTCTCATCAACGAGGAGCTAAACGAAACGAAGCGCAAGCTGGAGAAGAGTTTCAGTGACTCGGACGACGAGCCGCTGGCCATAAAGGTGCCATCCGTGATGGTGGCCACCTCATTGGTCAAGGAAAAGGAGGAAGCATCGCCTGCCAAGGTGCTTAGTCCGCAGCCACCAAAGCTTGTGGCGACGCCATCGCCCACCATCTCGGCTCCTGCTCCAGTATTCTCTGCTGCTGCCACGCCTCCTTTGCTGGCGGTGCCCACAACACCGCCGGCAACGACCAGCACTCCCACCACCCAGCTGACAATGCTGCCGCTGACGGCAAAGGCCACGCCAACGCTGGGCGGCCCCATGCCCACCATGTTCCAGGGCATGCATGCCAGCTATTCGCCGGTGAAGGCCATGGAGAAGAAGCCGCCGGTGCCCACGTCAAAGATCCTCAACGTACCCGCCACCTATGCGCTGCCCGGGAGTGCCAGTGGAAGCGGAACGGTAGGCGGTTTCCAGAAAACCTCCTCGTACCTGCCTCAGGCATCGCCTCACTACCATTCCGGATATGTGCGTCCACCGCCAACGCCAACACATCAGTTTGGCAGTGGCGGCGTCGTTGGAGCACCGTCCGGGAGTAAGACTCCCTCGCAGGGTACAACTTCCTCCTCCTCCCCGCTGAAGTATCAGACACCGCCAACCACCTATCCGCCGCCCATTGAGGCGTATCAGTGTCCCAAGATCAATCCGAACTTTCTTACGCCCAAATACGAGCGAAGTCCATTGCCACCGCCGCGTTCGTCGGCCGGCAACAGCTTTCCCAGTCCTTCGCCAGTGAAGTTTATGCCCACGTCGAGCACAACGGTGACCACAACCTCGGTGGGCACACCGTCGTCCATCGCTGCCACCAAAAGCCCTTTGGCCCCACCGTCGCCATCGCCGCCGGTCAGTCAGGTGATGATTCAGACGTCTAGCTTGAATCTAAGCACAAGCATAGCGGCCACCGTTAATGCAGCACCAATGGCCGTGGCGTCCACGTCAGCAGCAGCAGCAGCACAGCAAGCGGCAGCACAGGCAGCGGCAGCGGCAGTTGTTTCTGGAGGAGCTACTGCAATGGCCACGGCCACGCCACCGCCAGCGCATAGCAATAGTGCGGGAGGTGCTGCTGCAGCTAATTCCGATCCCCTAAAGGACGAGATTGGAAGCATCCTGGCACAGGCCACCCTCATGCCCAGCAAGGAGGAGTCTGGCAAGATCTTTGGCATTGCCAGCGTGAGTTTGGCTCAAAGTTCGGGTCCGGACAACACAAAGTGCACCCTGGGCAAGTGCGGGTCCATTCACAAGCCGGTGCTAGGGCCAGTGGTGCCCACGGAGGGTTATTTCGGTGATCAGTTGTCCAGCAAGGAGCGGCGAAAGGCAAAGGTGAATATGACCCACGAGCAGATCCAGAAGTGGCTCATCGAGTGCTCATCCAATCCGGATGAGATCCAAGACGATTTGGACGATGATTTCGATGATAGTCTGCGCCCCCAGCAATCCACAACGCCGCCGCCTACGCGGGATGACAAAGAGCTGAGTGCCAGTTTCAGTTCCTCATCGAAGAACACGCGCGGCGATCTTGGCAAGAGCGAGAGCGCCTGGTCGGCCAAGGGACCTTCTCTAAAGGCCACACCCGTGCTGGTCACTCCACCCAGTCGCAAGGAGCAGCTGGAACAGGCGGAGGCGTCCAAGGATTGCTGCGACACCTTGGATTACGACAAATCCTCGACGCCAGTGAATCTCACACAGAAACTGACCGCCAATGAGACACTGACGGCAGCCGTTGACAAGAAGATCAACGAACGGAAGACCAAGGAGTCAGCAAAGGCATCCTCGACAGCCAAAACGGCTGCTCAGCAGCCGCGCAGCGCTGCCGCCACGCCTCCCACTCCTATTTCGACGCCCACTCCCATACCTCTCGCATCAGCTAAGAGCAGTCCCACGCCGCCGCCAGTGGCCAAGCAGAAAGCGGAGAAGGGCAAGAGGAATGCAGTAACTGGAGCAGCAGCTATGCCTTCGCCACCGCCTGCGGCACCCACTCCGCCGAATCCGAAGCGAACGCCAGTCTACAACCAAAAGGGCGGCAGGGCACAGCAGCAGCAGGCGGAGGCCAAGTCTCCAGCTAATCCTACCAGTGCAGCGGGCACCAAAAAGGAATCTGTTTACGCCTTTGGTAAGGAGGAGGAGGTGACCAGCAACAAGCCAGGCAGCAATCGTCGGCGAGCTAATACCAGTCCCGTTCCTCCTGCTCCAGCTGCCGTGCCCAATGCGTTGAGTGAGCGATCGCCGACCAAAAAGCGAGCAGCAGCAGCAGCGGCAGCCACAGCAGTTCAACTGACGCTGAGTCCCACGGAGAACTGTAAGATCGAGGGCAAGCCGAAGGCCACAACAGGCAGGGGCGCTAAAAAGGCACAACAACAGCAGGCTGCTGCACCTGCTCCTCCTCCAGCAGCAGCAGCAGCAGCAGCACCAGTGGAAGCCAGCGGGGATTCAGATGCCGAGGGAGCCACCTTCTATATACCGCTTCAGGGAGCTGGAGTCGGCGGTAGCGGTGACGGGGGCATCCAAGGGGTAGCAGTCAAGCTGGGACGCGAGGGACCCGATGGACCCAACCAGAAGGTGGTGATGCAGGCCACGCTGGTGACCAAGGCCCAGATGGACACCAACTCAAAGCCACTGCCGGAGTCGCTGAATACTAACGAGCTGGTAAAGACGCTCCTCCATGCGGCCAGCAATGATGCAGCCTCTGCCACGACCACGACCAGCCTCAAGAGCACGCCCAAGGCAAGCACTTCAGCGGCAGCGGGAACGGGAGCAGCAGCTGGCACCGCTACTGGTCCGGGAGCAGCATCCTCCAGCTTGGTGCGTGTCAACTCCAATTCTTCGCTGTTCTCTGGCTCTGCCAAGTCAAGGACCGCCGCACAGACAAGCACCACAGCGGCGGCCGTGGCCAAGAAGTACAAGGATGACACACCCATCAAGATGGCCAATAATACGGCCTTTCCGCGTCACGACGATCCCACCCAAATGGTGGAGGCACCCATTTTCCGACCCACGGAGAAGGAGTTTGCCGATCCCATCGAGTTTATCGAGAGGATCACACCGATTGCGGCCAGATTTGGCATTTGCAAGATCATTCCGCCGGCGAGCTTCAAGCCAGAGTGCCGGATTTCGGACGAAATGCGATTCACGGCCTATAATCAGTATGTGCACAAGATGCTCCATCGCTGGGGCCCCAGTGCCAAGGAGCTGAGTGCGATTAAGAAGTATTTGGCGACCCAGAGCATCGTAATGAATCATCCGCCTTGGATTGGTGGCATGGAGGTGGACTTGCCGCGGCTGTATCACACGGTTCAGGAGCTGGGCGGCCTCAAGGAGGTGATCGAGAAGAAGAAATGGTCGCGTGTGGCGGAGGAAATGTGCATACCCAAGCTGGCACAGGATCGAGTGACCAAACTGGATGATATCTACTGCAAGTACCTGCTGCCATACGACACGCTGTCGCCGGCGGAGCGCCAGAAGCTCTTCGACGAGGTCGAGGCCGATTGGGCCAAGCGGGAGGCCAGGGCGCGTCGGAATGCTGATCGATTTGTGAACACAGAGAGCGTGTCCAACGAGGAGGATGATGTGAGCAGCGACGAGGATGAGGAGTCTGAGGAGGAGATCGATGGCGTGTCCATGGAGTGCATAGTCAAGGGCCGGAGCATGCCGCTCAGCCAGTTCTATAGGATTGCCCGAAACACAATGGCCCTGTGGTTCAAGAGCACCGATCCCACTGTCAACGAGGTGGAGGCTGAGTTCTGGCGCCATGTCGCGGTCCGCGATAGCCATGTTTGCGTTCATTCGGGCTCCATTGACAGCTCTGGCTGGGGCTATGGCTTTCCCAGTCCCGGGCCCAAAGGCAAGGGTTCTAACTATGCCAGGCATCCCTGGAACCTGAAAGTGCTGACCAATAATGCTGGCTCCGTGCTGCGCTCCCTGGGCCCTGTTATGGGTGTTACCGTGCCCACGCTCCACGTTGGCATGTTGTTCTCCGCCTGCTGCTGGTATCGGGATCCCCATGGCCTCTCCTGGATCGAGTATCTGCACACGGGAGCCTCTAAGCTTTGGTATGGCATTCCCGACGATCAGAGTGCAAACTTTAGATCGGCTTTGACGTCGTTGATTCCTACGCACTGCCAGAATAAGACCATCTGGCTGCCCTGTGATACGGTCATGGTGCCGCCACACATGCTCACCGATCGTGGGGTGTCGCTATGCCGCATTGAGCAGAAGCCGGGCGAGTTTATTGTGGTTTTCCCCAGGGCCTACACCTCCAGCCTGGCCACCGGCTATGTGGTCTCCGAGAGCGTGTACTTTGCCACCATGTCGTGGCTGGATCTGGCCAAGGATGATTTTAAGGTGAGTGCAATAATGCCTTCTTTAATGTTTAATTTATTTATTAATATTAATTTTATATTTTTTTACAGGACATCCATGAAAGCTGTGAGCCTGCCATGTTCTCACTGGAGCAACTGCTCTTTGCCTTGGGCTACGATCAGCGCGTAAACTCGGAGGCTTTGCATCAAATGCTGCCCATGCTCAATGAGGTTTGCGAAAAGGAATCGGCAGCCAGGGAGCAGCTTAGGGTACGTTTTTTTTTTACTAGTATTTCTTGTGAAACTTTGCCTAATTTTTACCTATTTTCAGGCTGCCGGCGTAACATCCACCGAGAAAGTGCAGGCCGAGAAGGGCCAGAAGGCCAAGAAGCAACAACAGCCGCCGCACAAGTCCATTGAGAGCGAGTGCGATTTGTGCCGTGCCAACCTGTACATATCGATGGTACGCACCGAGGAGGGCAGCATCTACTGCCTGCAGCATGCGCTCAAGAACCTCAACAACGGCAACATTCAGGCCAAGCAATGCAAGCTGATCTACGCGTACAATGTGGACGACATACAGCAGTTGATCCGTCAGCTGCAGGAGAAGATTAATCACAAGGCGGCGGTGAAGAAAAAGTAGCATCGTCGGCGTCGTTACTAAAAGGGGCGGCGCTCAAGACAACGGAATACGAAATGCGGAATGCGGGATTAAGTTGACGCAGGTAGAGACGCAGATAAATGTACATATTGTATGGAAGATGTGTATACTACGTATGTGATTCGCCATCTTTGGGTGAAATATGTAAAGTGATGGACTACAAGAGTTGATTGATCTGTGTGACGCATTAAGAAGCACATTATATATATATTTATATGAAACATTTATCTCCCAGTTAACCAACTGACACTATTCACTAATTGTATCATAAATAGGAGCATATGTATATAGGCTAAGGATCGGTTTACAATTCAATGCGCGGCAATGCTTTCACCTTTGACTAGTTTATACAATTATTTAGATCTTTAGGAATTTTGCAATCATTTTGTTTTCCATTTTCGTTTATTTTTTTTTGTTATGCCATGTGTACGTATACCACCCTCTCCCTTCCCCGTCTCCTCGTTTCCAATGAGAAGTGTTATTAACCCTATTAACCCTTGAGTTGTTGTAAATATAAAGCAAGCCTGCCTAGTGTATGTAGTTAGCTATCGGATTAAGAGACCTTGCTTAACGTGTTGCAATTTCTACACCTACCTTTTGTACGCTAAGATATAATGAGTAATTAACATAACACCCCATAGAGCACATACAATAGCAGGAGACCCGGCATGGACCCTCCGCCCAGCTAACGAACTAACGAACGAAAGCCAGAGTTACTATCGATTCAACCAAAAAGATAAATGAGCAAAAAATAGCGATACAGATACAGGATACAGACGCGAAATCCAGATCAAGGACAACAGGCAATAATTGCAATGAGAGGGAACTTTTTCACTAAATGTTCAATGTGTATTTATATAGTAGTAGTAATAATAATACAGTTTAAGTAACAAGTGCAACAATAAATCTTAACGCGATATATCGGAGCTGCTGCACCTGCGTCTAGTTAATGGTACTTACATCCTGTCTGGATGGAAGGGTGGAGGAGGACGACAGTTGTTCTCTAAGCATAATTTTAAATCTAAATCCTTGGCTAGACCTTGGTTTTCTTGATTGCGGGGCAGTCGGTGCTGGCCACTGCCTGCCGTTTTATGGACCCACCGGGCATATTGGCCACCACATCCTCCAGCTGACGCTTCAGTTCGGACACCTGCGTGGTTAGTTCGGTAATGGTGCTGTTCGCCTCCTGGAGGCGACGATCCTGCACCTTGCGTGCCACCTCCAGGCTACGCACACGCTGTACGATTCGCTTCTGCAGCTTGTGCTGCTTGATCAGGTGCTTCTTCAGGCGCTCTGAACTGGAGTTGGATGTCTCTGCTGGGGCCGTCTGACTGTTGGCGCAGAGCGGCGAAAGCGACACGATGGCCTGGTGGATAGCATGGTCGACAGGCCGACTGATTCCTGTACGCTTTACGCCGCTAAAGCTGATGTCGCCGAGGGTGCGACACACCACTAGGCGGGTGCCTGCCGCCGTGGACTCGGCCAGCTGCTTGCGGTGCTCCAGCTTGAAGTTTACAGCGATCTTTTCGTCAAAATGCTCGATGGCCATCGAGGAGATGTCGCGCAGTTCCTGCAGTACCTCGTGGGGACGCAACTGCTTGGTGGAAACGCTGAGTATGCGCAATATAGCGTTTATCTCATCCAGGACGCGACCCGGTATAAAGCAGCATATGTTGAGGTCAATGAACTTGGAGTAAGTCATAGTCAGCATGGAAATTCGGGTTTCAATAGACGTGAGGATGTCCGAGTGCCGAGAAAGTATGTGGCTCCTAATCGAGGAGATTTTATCTTAGTAGTCGCAGGAAACTCTCCAGAAACATCTTTCCACAACACTCACCTGCGCTCCGACTCCCGGCGAGGCAGCATGGACTTGATGCGCTTAAAGCTCTTGGCATGTTCCAGGATTACTTTATTGAATCCAGCGTTCAATACTTTCTGACAGATGTAGTTAAATCTAGTGCAGACCTGATAGAAACGTCTAGTTTTAGTCAAGGTTCGGAGATTTTGGGTAACTGAATTGCCTCTCCTGGCTGGCTCACCTCGCGCTTCTTCGCCACCTCGTCGTAGGACAACATTTCGAAAATGTCCTGAAGCACCGTCTGCGGCAGGTCCAAGAGATTCATATTTTGTTCCTGTAAAGTTTTTTCGAGTCAAATTTCGGTTGTTCGAGTTTTATTTTGATAAGGCAGTGATGAGAGACAGTGTTGCCAGTTTAGCTTGTTACAAGCCAGTTCTGGCATTTTTAAAAATGGAAAAGCCTTTGAATCTTGCTATTAGCTTATAGCTTTAAAAATAGCTTATTTTACTATTCATCTAGCATATTGTAGCAAAATAAATTTAGTGTCACTATTTATTTTATTATTTATTTGTTTCATAAAAAAAATTCAAGAAAATAACAATATTGGATGATGCACATACTCCGTACAAATGTTGCGGATTTTAATCAAATGATTTAATTTTATTAAACTATTTTCATATTTAAGCAATATCTAACATAAATTATTTAACATTATTAAATTGGGAAAAAGATTCACTTTAAGACTAAACACATTAAACAGTTTTTGACAAATTATGCCTCTTGTCTTGGTTAACGGATTTTTAATGAAAGCATCATAAGAACGAAATTTCGCTACATTTAAATACTTTGGATAGGATTTTTTAACATTCAAATTAATTAAGATAAAAACTAATAGAAAACATAATATTGTTGTATAATTGTAGCTATTTTTCGTTAATTTTAACTTTTTTTTCTCAATCTAGCTTTATAATTTGTACTGCTTGCTCCAACTAGAAACTGCTTACTGCAAAGACGATCTGCTTACTGCAAAGACGATCTGCTTGCTAAAATTTGGAACTGCTTGCTGCATTGAGATGACGCGGCCCTAGCTATGAAGCTATTAGCTATTTTCCCACTAGATCTAGCGTTTTTTAATTTTTAAATTTTGTTGTTTTTAAAGAACATCTGGCCTAATTTTTTCTTATATAAATTAAAAAATTTATAATAATAATAACTTTCTGTTATAGGCCGTTTTTTTTAGCATTTATTTCTTATATTTAGCCTGTTTTCTTATTTTTAGACAAAATCTAGCTTATACGAGAGGTCATAACCTGGCAACACTGCAGTGATGGGAGAGTTGGGCTACAAACACATCGTTGGTATCGATATTTGACCAAAAAGCGATGTATTTATCGGGAATTGGTCGTTCTTAATCTTGGCATTGCCAGATGGTGCAAGGAAATTGTCGTTTAAAAAATCAAAAAAGTCGTTAAATTTAAATCAAATTAAATGAAATTTTCCAATGTTTTTCTGAAAATATCGAGTGCTATGGGGGAAGTGCGGAAACTGACATTCTCATTAAAATACTTTAGTTTTAAAAGGCTTTAGTCAGAAAATAAGCTCTCAATCCACTTATTATACGTATTTTTTGTTTATTTACAAAGTGATGAACAACAGCAACGAATTAAGAATAGAAATTAATCTAAGCTTGTATCAGAAATTTGCTAGCATCATGAAGATCATGACCAAGAGGCTCCAGCTCAGGCTTCTTTTTGGGAAAGTAAGGATTGTGCTCCGGATCGGCATTCAAACTGAAATAAGTTACTTATTAATAAAGAAATATTAAATAAAATAATTCCGAAATGTACTTATAGAAGCTTGTGGCATCCTCGCACTTCACATTGTACCACCAATCGCAGGCGAATTCCTTCTGATTGAAGATGGTGCCGTTGGTGCAAAGGAAGGAGGCACCCTGGTGACCCTCGCGTCCATCGTGGCAGACATGATACGCCTGGCAACCCGTCTCCACATTGGCATACATGCCAGGCGTGGCGGGAACATTGTGGCAACTGAAGTGCGTGTGGGGAACCTCATGGTAGACCGGATAGTCCACGCCCGGAACTCCGGGTATCTTGTTCAGATCTTGCTTCTCCTCATGATGCTGGGGCGCGTGTTCCGGTTGAGGTGGATTGAACAGATATCCGAATTTCTATAAAATCACAAACTTTGTATCAAATGGCAGCTATTGCATAAGAGAAATACACTTGAAAGAAAAGGAGTTATGGCAAATATATCATATTCAAATGAAGTTAATCTTAATTAAGATGAAAATTCAGGTTATTTGATATTAAAAGCCATTATTTTTACACTCTTTTATGTCTACTTTAGATGTAGTTTTTAGAAATTCCTCAAAAGATACCCTTTAAAGCCTTTTCTTTACTTGGCATCCATTAATTTTCTCTGTGCAGAGCTAGAGCTCGTGCCCCAATCCGGTTTGGTTTCGTACCACCGATACCTGGCCTCCGTCTCCAGTTTCCCCGGATCAGTGCTCATTATGTTATAACTACACATGGTTCCATGTGAGTGTGTGTGTACCTCAATTGCAGGTTGTGTGTTACAATTTTTGGGTCAAAAGTGAACGTGGCCAAGACAAACCGAACCCAAAATCCAAAAGCTTTGTCAATTGGGGTGGCGCACGCTCGCCTCTCGTCTTAATTGATTCCTCAGCGTAATTATACACCCTCCTTCAGCTTCACCTGGAGGATCCTCACCTGCACTTCGATGGCCACCACAGCTCCGATCACGACCATTAGCCAACAAGAGAAACAGACCAGCTTCAGCATCATTTTCCTGCCTGCTCTGGTTTCTGGTATCTAGGAGAGTTTGGTTGTTGTTGAGTTTTTGGACCTGGAGTTGAAGCCACGACCGTCCGAGTTGGGTTTGAAAATCACACTGAGCTGCAGTTTTCCAGTGGCGGCCACTTGAGCGTGCGGCAGCGGCTCCTCCAGCGCTAAAGCTTTCAAGGGTACAACTAACCGCTGCCACAGATCATTTAATGGTTTCGATTTTCGCGATAGAGAAGCTTTTTCTACTAAAAAAAATTAAATATTGGCAATTGGCAAATTACCGTTCGCTCTGCTTTAATTATATTGCCAAAGTAAACGAAAACGAAATGCTGGGAGCTGCTTGGTGCTCCCTCTCTTCCCCCACACATAATTATGATATAAATTGTTGATGGCAGATGTGGGAAAGTACAATGCAGCACGGCGGCTACGGTTTATTTTGCAAGATGCTCGCTCTGTTCGCTTGTACAAATTGTTTACGCTTAACTAGCTAAAAGCGATGACCGGGCTTAGATGCTATAATACGTGAATGGGTTAACAGGCGATGGGTGGATGCAAACGGTTACACAGAGAAAAAAGATTTGTATGTTTTTGTAGAAAGAAAATATTATTTAAAAGGGGTTTTAATGGTTTCTTTTTCTGAGGAATGTTTAAAGTCTGTAAAGAATCTCGTTTTAATGGATTCTTCTTGTAAAGTAGTTTTAGGAAGTATCAGGGATGTCCCAGAAATTGCCGTTAATTTTAAATTTCTAAAAGAACTTGAAAAATCAATTTGTTGTGCCACCAAAAGTTTCACCTCCTTTTTTGAGATTTTTTAAATATAATTTTAAATTAATATTTAATTTATAACAATTTCTGTGGCAGCTCTGATTACTTTATAAAAATCTAAGCAATCTGAAAGTTCTTTCTATATAATTAACTTTTGCCATTAAGAATTCAATTTAATTAAAATTTTAAGTCCTACAAAACTGCAGTATTTGCTAAATATTCTTTTCAATCTCTACTTTCTCTTAGTGTATGGGCTGGTCTTGGAACGGCTTGCATAGTTTGGGAATGGGTATGGGAATGGAAAATGAAAATGAAAATGGAAATGCACTAATCGGTGAGCGGGCGTATGGCAAATGTTTTGAAATGATATGCATGCAGTGGGTTAGATAATGGTTACGACTCGTAAACCTCAAATTAAGCTACAGATGAACATAATGTGCCATAAGTATATTCATAAAGTTTACTAAAATCGCTCATTTATAGCTCTTAAAACTAATATTTTTTGCGGGCCATTTGCGGCAGGTTCAGTTTGTTCAGCAGATCATCAAATTCGCTGAATAGCTGTGTTAAAAAAAGGAATAAAATAATAAAATTAAGAGAATAATTATTACATTACATCAGTTTGTCTGTCCCCAACTCACATGGGTTGTGCCATAGCTGTCCACATAGGTCTTGCTGCCGCGGGAGGTCTTCTTGAATGCCGGCAGCACCGGACTGTGACCATGCAGGAGATTCACATTCTGATATGACTGCGCCTTGGCCGATCCAGCCAGTGGGTTCGTTTGGCTCTTGCCCACCGTTGGGGCCAGGTCCAGAAAGTTTGGCGCTAAATGGGAGTGGGGGGAATGGGGGAGATAAGAAAAAACCAGGTGGCGATCCCTACCCATCGCTACTCACTCTTCTTGGGCTGCAACTTGACCTGGTTGAGCAGGGGATTGTGCAACTGGAGCTGTCGGTAGACGGGCAGGGCGTGCTTTGGCGGCACCACCACGTGCTGGCGCCCCACTGCCTGCGGGTAAAGGTAGGTCGTCTCCACCGTTGGCACCTGGCGATAGTGGTATCGCCCCTCGCGCGGTGTGAACCTGCCATCCGAGCTGAGGGCAATGTGGAAGACGGTGCGCATGGGCTTGCTGTAGTATTGATACACCTGGCGAGGGGGAGTTGAAAGGGCGAATTTGTAGCTGTATTATTTTATTTTATTATTTATTATTTATTATTTATTATTTATTTTATAGAAACTTTTATTATTTCTGACTACATGAACAAGCTCATAGCATTTATTGCACCTCCAGCTAAAAGCATAAATCAGTAAAATCATTAAATGTACAATTTTTAATTGCATTTATATTACAAATGATTCTTAAAGTCAAATTTAAATTGTGTGCTTTTTGCTGGAGCTTTAAAATTATAAATTATTGTCATAAAATGTTTGATATAAGTACATACTACTTTTTAATGCTTTTAAACTATAATTTGACGATTAACCCTTTAAAACTTGGATTTTAATAGGAGAACATTTATTACAAACAAAATTGTGAATAAACTAAAAAATATTAATGACTGTGTAAGGTTTAAAGCACTTTTAAAAATATATTAAATAATAATACATTTTTAGAAGAAGCTTCAAATATATTCTTCAAATATATTTATGCAAGCTTTAAGGCTGAAAATCGTTAATTAATTTTAAAACATTATTTTTCAAGATCCTCAGATACATACTTAGCTAGTATTTTTGTCTGCTTTTTAAAAGATTCTTCTTATAATTCCATGACCTTTCTTGTTAAACGCTATTATGTTACTATATGTTAAATTACTCCACTTTTATAATAACTTCCTATAAAAAAATCTACTACTAAAAATGGCTAACGATCATTTCAAAATGATTGATTGTTTTGTCCTTAATTTGCCAACTAATAAAGGTAAATAAAATCATGAATAAATACATGATTTTGGATGTTTAAGCTTTATTAACACAATATTGGCTTAATAAAAATACTTTTGGAAGAATTTAATTTTACCGAAAGCAATGTTAGCCTACATTTAGAAAGATATATTCATATCCGTTTTTTTAATAGTTCCTTTTATTTTAAAAAACATGGCTATGAATTTAAATTTTATTTAATTTAAATTATAGTTCGTTTAAGAAATGTACTATATAAAGTTATATTTTGTATCCATAACCAAACTCAAACTTCAAATAAATTAATAATATGTAAAACATAAACACTAGTTAAAAGCATAAAATGGTTATCATTTTGTTAAACCTATATTATCGAAGGACTTTCACCTATTTATATTTACCTGAGGATTTCTCTGCTCGGGCACTATGCCATCAGGCACTGCGATGCCCTCCTTTTGAAGGCGATTGAGAAACAAGCGATCCGTTTCGAAGGCTGTGTCCGGAATCTTACCGCCCGCATGAGGCAAGACTTGTTCCCGATAGATTTGGCGTTTCTTGAGAAATTGGTTTTGCGACAGAACGATTATAATTATTTATGAACTTAACAATACATGTCATCCATGAAGTACACACCTTGTGGTTGCGTTCCGCCAGCTCAGAGTCTTGGGCAATTATGCTTGGACTCAGGCAGAGATACAAAATTGCGATCAGAGCGATCACCACGGGGGATGGCATTTTCAACTAATTGTTTTATGATTTAAACCGGGTTTCTTGTATTTTTAAATGGTTGATGCGGAATTCAGACTATTTCCGCTCTTAAATATGTAACAGAAAAGGTCAAGTTGATCGACGACAGACACTGGCACTCGCGGAACGGCAGACAAACGTTAAGAGCTCGGTACACAAATCCAGATGCGAGACATTCTTCGACATTCGACAGGCAATTGCACAAGATTCGAGATTCGAGAGACAAGAGACGACGACACATGAATGACGAGCAGAAAGAACGATCAAACGACACGATCACGTGAAGCTACCTGGTAAGTGGATCCCCGATCCGAACTCCGATATCTTTGCAGTTACGTTGTGGACGCGTCGACGGTGCCAAACATAATGAATGCAAATGCACAAAGCCGATCTCCGCCAGAGCTATGGCGCTATGGCGCTATAGCGGGTGCCCGTCCTCTGCCACTGCCGGCTGCGAGCAGCGTTCATCATCATCACAATTATGTATCATCATGAAAAGCAAGAGCATTAGTAGTTTTAGTTTTATTTTAGGCTTAACCCAAAGATGCTGAACTCTGAATGATTTCCCATTGCTTTTACTTTAGCTGCAAGTACACTGAAATTAAAATGATATTCTTGGAAGGATAACTTTCGAAAATGTAGGTTAAAACCTTGAAAGTTATTGAAAATTAAACCCAAATAAAAAGCAACAACAAGAGTCTCTTTAATATAAGACATTTAGGAACTAGGTAACTCGAGATTCTTGTTTTCTTGTTTGTTTTATTAAAAAAAATATATATGTTAAATATATTAAATAATTATATTATACGGATAAAAGTAAGCAAGATTGTTCTATTTTCCCTTAAAGAGGGAATAGGGGAAGAAGAATTTTTGGTTTGATATTGAACATTAAAAAACAAAGTTACTAAAAGTCTCTAAATAATAAATAAGTCTTATAATATGTTTAATAGGTTTAAAAATACAACAAGTTTTTAATATCAACATGATTTTGCTAGGGCTTTATACTGAGTTATTTTAAGACGCTCTACCTTTCTATATAAAACTTTGACTTAACTAAAAAATACAAACATTTTCTTTGTAAATCTTTATTATTTCCAACTTTACGCTGTATTAGTTTTATTTGCGGTTTTTAACTGGAAGTGGCAACAAAATCATTTTGTCCGAATTGCCTCAATTAATCTTTTTTGGCGAACTTGCTGCCCCCGGTGGCCAGACCATGTCCATGGTGATGGGATGACGGGTCGGCTACTTGACTTGAAAGTCACAGCAGTGGAGAGGTTCCCTATCCCTTTTTATTTTAAGGTCTGCTCAAACATCTTTGTTATACATAATTACGCTGGTTTCTTGGACATAACAATATTTTTTTGGTATTGTTCCAAACCTTTTTCTTGTCTCAAGTTAAAAGTGAATGGCTTGGAATTGGATTGGTTTGGATTGCTTTTGTTTTTGCCCATTTTTGCAGTTTACTGTTTACTGATTGCGCCCCCAAAAGTCAACACTTTTCCTAAACGCTTCTCATATTCATTGATTGTTTTCGTTATTATTTTTAAATATTTGTGTAATTTTTTCTACTTGGTAGTCACTTACTGCTGACTTGCTGCTTAAGAGAGCTCTGCGGATGATGTTTTCTTTTCATCGCACAAAAGTTTTGTTTTGTAAATAATGCGGTTTATTGGCGCTGCTTGGGCCTTGAAGATATATTTTAAAAAATATGGAGTGGTGCTGCTGGTGAATGCTTGAAAGGCCGCCTTTCTGGGAGGATAATTGAGTTGGTAATAATAATGAATAATAATATATTCAGCAGCCTCCTAAGCACGTGCCTTTAAGGAGAGTTATGGCGTAATTAGAGATCATTAAAGGGAGGTTACAATTTATACTATTTGCGCGAAGAAACCTTTTTAATTTTTGGAAAATTAACGTTTATAATTTAAACAAAAAATAAATAAGAAACAAGAGAGTTTACCTTTCGAAATAAAGAAGATATTATAAATGAAAGCCTGACTTAATTCTAGTTTAAGATTTCTTAATATTCAAGCTTTTTCTACAAAGAAACTCTCATGTTTATTTTAATTTAATCTAAATATAAATAACCCCCTAAAAATCTTTAACTTATAGACAAATATTCCCACGCTTCTGAAACCAAAAACCAATACTTATTAATTCCAAATGCATGGAAACCATAGAAATTTGACAATTCATATGACTCGAGCGTGTTAAAAGTAAACCCAAAGCCAATGTTTAATGCAAAATTCCAAGGGGAAAGTCTGATCAGATAGAGAAATGCGATAAGAACGCCTACAAAGAGATCATCTCACTTATAAATTCCAAACACAAGCGAAAGGCCTACCGACTTACAAACAAATTTGAACTGCATTCAAAAGGTTATGCAATATCGCCGCCGAAAATGGTTTAATGTTACAAATTACAAGCCACGAACAGGCCAAGAAAAAACCAAACATAAAACGAGCCAGCTTCTGCTACGCGATTGTAAGATTTAGACCTTGGCTCAATCAAGATGCAGCAATTCATTGGTCCATTGAGGAGACAGACCCAGACCAGAGATTAATTATTTTAAATCATCGCCAGCCTTGGACGCAGGTTCAACCAAAAATTTGTCGAGCAGCATTTGGGCAGCTTTTCATTGGTTCGTTGCGGTTGCTAATTGACCAAGAGCAGCCGAGAGCCAAAACTTCCTGGAGGGGCTCGCTCCAAGTCAAGGATAACTTGGATGGCTCTTCTGCCCCAGTCATTCCCAGGCCTTTCCAATTTGCATCTTGTCACAGAAGATGACAAGCCAATACCACGACCACGATCTGACAGCAACTCGCTCGATCGTGGTCCACATCGGAGGTTACCTAATTGGCCAATAGCCAAATGGCCGAGTTCAATTGCCCGACTCGGCTTGAACTTGCTTTTTCTGTGTGTTTTTTTGTGTGTGGGATCCAGCAGCCGGATCGAATTATTTTTTGGTGAAAATAACATCAAAAGCCCATGTCCATTGCCCACTTGTGACCAATTAACAAATGACTTTTCAGCCGCCGCGCCATTGGCAATTGAAGTTGCTCGATCATGTTTTTTTTCGGCCATTGTGCGGACGGAATGGATATTCCAAAATGATTCGAATCGAGCAAGTGCCACGCGTTGAACCCGCAGGCGCAGAATGGCAACAAAATGTGTTCAGGGGCAGCAAGAAAATTAAACGTTTTACAGATATGTTTTTTTTAAGTATAACCTTTGCTAAAACCTGTAAAATATCTTTTACAGCTGGAAACCAAAAACCACCCAACATGAACCAAAGAAAAATGAAACCTCTTAGATAATAAAGTAAAAGTCGCAAACTTTTTACATTCTCTGGACATTATTCATATTATATCTTTTCAATATATTTATATTTATATCTTTTTCTTTTTCAAGTTTACAATTTAAACATTTTTCAAAAAAGTAAACATTCATATCAATCATTGTTTCATTGTTCTTCTCAATATATATAATATGGACAACTCTAAATACTTTTCTGGGCAGATATAGACTTAGAACTCGCTTTGTTCATATTAATATACATATTTACAATTGACAGATATTTATTTCTGCGTTTAACTCTTTCCTCTATTCATTTTTATTTTACAAATAAAAATCTGTTTCGTTGTCTACACAGGATTTTAAATGCAAAACAAAATGTTGGTAACTTGCGTATTGTTTATTATTATTATTTACTTTATATAGTTTCGCTAAGTATTGATTTAAGGCTAAAATTAAAATACAAAAATATGTATGAATATCGGGGCAATTCAATGTAACTTAGCTAGATTTCGTATAAAAATTGTATTCTCTGAGTAATTTTTAGCTCATCATATTTGGAACTGATTTGCGAAAAGCTTCTTTACAATATTATTTACTTAGGCTTACCAACTAAACATGCTAAAAAATGTTAAATAATGTTGCAAGCAAAACAATTAGCTACAGAACAAATTAAAAAAAAAAGACGAGGCGTCGGCATGATAGGATGATTTTTCTCAGTTTTGCTTTAGTAATACTCTTTTAGAACAGAGAGAAAGGGAAATGGAAAAGGGGAGTGCAGCTACGTACAAGTCTTTTTTTAGCTCTGTACCAAATCGTACTAAAATCAATAGGAAACTGTGTGTAACTATATTTAGTTCTCGACCTAACTAGCTTACTCGCTATAATTTTTATAATTTTTTGCAGGTGCATTTAAAACGTGCTAAAAAACAGCTTAGTTGTTGGTGCCTCCGGGTGAGTCTTTAAGAGTGTAGTAATAGGCACTCGATTGATCAGTGAATTATGGGAAAGTAAATCCCATTTCGGTTCTCAAAACAGACACTAAGCAACAGACAAGAAAAATTTACAAAATGTGTGTGGGCGCAGTTTTACATCTAACAATAGTTAGATGATATTTCTCTCTAGGAAGCAGAGCCTCTTCTCTCCTAAACTCCTGCCTCCGGCTTTGTATATATATGTAGTATATAGTAGGTGTGTGTTGTGGGTGTGTTGTATACATAATAAATATACGTTCCCGGCTTTTTCTCCTTATGTGCAAGAGATTTTACTCAGCACTCAACTTATTCCGGGGCTGGATCTTGGTAGGCTTTAACAATATCCTTGATGGCCGCCAGGGAGCCAAAGACAAGGGCTCCAATGCCACAGGCGGTGATCAGAATGTTCTTCCACAGAATCCAATTGTATTTACCGAAGCCACTCTCCCAGTGGACAATCAGCTCGATGACAACCTGTTAAAACAAACAATTTAAAGTTAGTTAGGAATATTAATAGTATAAAAAGTACTTCAACTCACCGGAAAGATCAATCCCAGAATAGAGAAGCAGAAGGCACCAATCAGTCCCATGAAGGGTCCAATCTTGGGCACAGCCACGGCCAGAACAACGGCAGCTGTTACCATCACAGTGCGCAGCACATAATTGACCAGAGTTGGACGCTTCCTGCACTTTTCCTTGATGCCATCCCAAACGATCTCCAGGCACACAAAGAACTGCAGTCCAAATGTGCAATAAACAGCCAGAGAAATGAGCAGCTTCACCGCCTGGGCGGGCCACTCTTCGATGGGCAGATTCAGGGTAATACTCTCCTGGGTGCCGGCACCATAATGCAAGTATCCAAGGAATCCAAGCAGCATATAGATGAGAGTAACGCCAGACATGCCCTGGCTCAGAACCCCGCAAATGCCAAGGAAGCTCTGCGGCGTCTTCATGTTGTTCTCCAGCGGCATTACCACACCAATGGCCTCCATGGCAAAGATGGTGATCGAGAAGAACTGCGGCAGAGTGTGCCACACCACATAGTTGCGCTCAGGCAGCGGTGGCAGATCCTGAACCAGGTAATAGAAGGTAATGCCCAGTCCCAGGCCCATGAAAACATTGGCCACCATGGAGACGGGCGCCAGGTACTTGAGATTCGGCACCCAGGCGATCAGGATCAAGGGTATCAGCATGGCACAGATGAGCATGCGAAGGGATATCGCTGTGCCAGTCCAGTGGGCAATCAATTGCTCAAAATTGGAGGCCACAATCACGGTGTACACCGAGCAGGTACCAAAGTAGGTTAGGAACAGTCCAAACAGAATGGAGAACTTGGCAACGGGCGCAAAACCACGGCACCATTTCGGTCCCTTCTGGAAGGCAGCCTCGGCAATTTCAGCAAATGTCATCTTAGTGCGACGGGTTTTGTAGTACAGCTTGTGACCGCATTTCACCTGCAAGGAGAATAGAGTTTATTAGAAAGATCATACTGGATAAATATATTTTCAAAATTTCAATAAACTTCCTTGTTAAACCTTGACTAAAACTTACCAAAATATAACTGCAGTGCGTGCAAATGAAGGCTGTGAAGATGGTGGCAAAGATACCCATGACAATACCAGAGCACATGAAGGCAAAAGGCATGCCCAGAATTCCAGTGCCCAGGGAAGCCTTAAGCAAATGCGTAAGGGTTTCGTTATCACTAAAAAAAGAGTAAAATATTATTAAAACGAATTTATATTTAAGCTTTAAACAACTTACGTGGTGGGATGTTCATTGTCACGCATTGCAAACGGATCAAAATCATTGTTAGCCAAGGCCTGCTCGGCATCCGATTTGCGCGGCTGAATCTTGTACCTAAAAAATTAAAGAAAAATTATATATTTAGTAAGGGAATATCCTTGGGTAATTAGAGTCTCTAAAATGGCCACCTCAGCTCCACATTGGAGGGTTCTAAGTCGCTCATTGTCATTGTCCGATCGATTGTCTGTGCAAAACTAAAGCTCTGCTCCCAATTGCAACCGTTTCTTATATATGAATTGCTGACAGTGAAATTCCCTTGCCATGGAATTGCTGCATCTGCAATTACAGCTGCCGGCCGTCTCGGCTGGCACTGTCTGTCCAGAAGTCGGCTCATAATACTAAATACTACACTTGTAACTTAATGTCGGCGAAAAAAAACCTCAACTGCTACTGCTGCTGCTGCAGTTGGAGCATTTTCCAAACCGAATTTGGCAAGGCGGCCTCTGATTGGCCTGGCCTGGCCAATTGACGGGCTCTCGATGGATTCCGAGCCATATTCCCAGAGTGCCTGACTCGCTGTGGCCGTTTAGTTGCATCAGCCATAAAAGAAAAGAAAACTTAAGCCTGGCTTTATGCTGAAGAGGTTTTTTTAAAAAGAAATATCTACTTTTAAATACTCCTCAAAGTATGCTAGATATTTTTATAAAAACTGGGCTAAAAGTAGAGATTTGTGTAGAAAAAATGTGCCTTTGCCAATAATTAAATATCATAGATTAAAATGGGAAATAGCACCAAGATTCCTAGGAATAATATATATTTTTAGCTGTTTTATTAATTTTAAAACATTTTAAAACATAATACCTAATTTCCTTCTTTGAAAACATATAAAAATTAATCTTTTGATTTAAAACATTTCTGCAGATAGATTAGACGGAAAAACCCATCTATAAAAATAAATATAAATCATCCTAGATAACTATAGACAGTTTAAGCTATCTTTAACGCCCAGACGCCATAATACAGTATATCAATTTAAGTGCTCATTACTATAAAACCGGATCTATATCATTTAAATGACTGTGCATTTATTTTTAGCATTAACTAGCCTGCTACTGATAATTGCTGATATTTGAAACCCTTTCTAAAATTTAGTTTCCGCATAAACGAAGCTCAAAGTATATAAATTACACATATAGAAAAATATGCGATTAATATATTAATTAAAAATATTCCTATCAGTTCAAGAACACCTTAGGTTATCAGTGTTAGTTCATTGATGCAAAGTCATCAAAATAAGTTTACAAAGCAAAAAGCATTTCAAAAGCCATTTGAATGTATATTTCAAATATATAATATTTTTAGACTTCTATAGGTTCTATGGGGGTAAAGTTCGAAGCATTTTAAAAGTCATCTTGTGAAAATTATGAATTGATCTACACGTGCTAAGGCTGAGATATTTGTCAAAAGATTTGCTTATTTATTTCACGCCTTTGGCGTCATTTCGAAATGTTTTCGCCTTGTGTTCAGTTCAGTTTTCTTGTTTACTTCCCGCTGACAATAATATTTGCATGTAAAGGTATTGGAAGATCAACAGCATGCAATTTGCATGCATCGATATTTGTCAAACGTCAGCAGATATATATTTTTGAAATACCTCTAACTTGTTTAGGTTTTTGGATTTGTTTCTATTGCGTTTTATATGGCAAGAATTTCCATTAAGCTTACGTGATGTGTGCTTATTAGAAAGCAAAAGACGGCTTGATTATAGAGCTACTACTAGTTATCTGGTTAGTCTGACCTTAGCCAGAGTCAAGTCAAAGGTATAATAATCGGTTCTATAATATTTTTGAGTGTAATTGATAATGGCACGTATAATTGTAATCAATCTGAGCTAGGCTGAGATGTCAGAGCAGAGTTCCTTGTTCGTTTTTAGTCAATTTAGAGATGGCGACGACATCAAAGGCCAATTAGTGAGACGGCGAAAGACTAATCTACTCGTAAAGTTAATTGGCAAACATGCCACACCGGCAGAGCAATTTAGGCGACATATTTTTAGCACTCTGACCAGACGACACTCACATTTTCTTTCCATCTCCAGGCAGGAACTGCTCCATTTCCTGGGGCGCATGCTTGGCGCCGCCATCCTATTGAAAATATAAAAAAAGAATTTCAATTAATAAAAGGTAATTGCTTAATTGAAGCTTTAAGAGATACTTACCACAATGTTAACCATTTTGAAGGCTGTTCTGTGTATTCCTCAATGTAAGAGAGCTGAAAGGGAAGAAAGGAAAAAAATATTATTAATGGATTGCATTTAGAATTTTAAGTTGAATATTTCATGATATAAGAAACTACAAACTAGAAACTATTTATACTCCTTTTTCTGTCTTTTTTTATTTCTTAAAACCCTTTTAAATGGGATAGTTTTTCTAGTTTTTCAAAAGATTAAATATTCCTTTTTAATAATATCAAGAATTTGCTTTATATTTTGATATTTTACTCAAATATCTCATCTTTAAATACATTTTCTTGAAATAGAAGACCTTTCTCCGGTATAAGCTCAAAAAATCACTCTCAATTGATTTAATAATGAATTTTAATTGAAATTGTGGCGCCCAGACGACACTTTAGAAATCAATCTGGTTATTTCCAGACCGAAACTAATAGAATCCCCTTTATTATTAAGTAAACGAGAAGCAGAGACAGCACACAGCATCTCTTGATTTGATTTAATTGTCTGCGATTTGTCCTGCAAAAGTTCAATTCCCCGTCTTTAATTGTTTTGTGCGACTCACTTTCAATTTAAGTCTTTTAATTTTTGAATATGAATTGGAATTTTTTGGCAATTTGTATGTAAATTTGTCAGTGAGGAAGCAATTGAACATAATTTCGTTCACTTAAAAACCTGCAACGCCCTAATGAGTTTTATTTTTAGTGGCAGCAACAGAGCAAAACGACGATGACATATTTCGGTTAATTGGATTCTAGGCTTTTTGCGTTTCAGTTCTATTATTAATCCGTTAAATCGCAGTCACATGTGCCATTTTTCACACAGTAAATAAATATGTGGGATATATGTATGTGGGGATATCAGGTCGAGGTCTGTATTTTGGACTGAGAGGACACTTGTACTCTGGCTAAATAAATTATTAAGAACTTCCATTAAAGAGCTCTTTGGGGGTTATCTATGGCGTTTCGGGATATGTCACGCATCTGACAAATGATATTATTTATGTGCATACATTTGCTTTCTTTACTTTTTAATTTCTTTGCATATAAATGAGTTTCCATTTCCAACTCATTCCGTCTCAGACGCTGCGTAGACAGTTTCGGATGTCAATAGCTTGGCTTTTTGTGGCCGTTTGTTTTGGCCATGTTTCGCTGCTGATTTGGCGGAATTTGCGACACAGCTACACGGTTGAATGACCTCTCCTACCCACTTGACTTGGCCTGACCTCTGGCCCCCACCCAAGGCTCTCGGCCAGAGATAAGCCATCATCTGAAGGGCCCACCATGAAAGCTAAGTTGTCTACATTTACAGCCATTTACTGCAATCGGAAGAACCAAGGCTTTTATATAGTTTTACCTTATCTAAGCGTAGCGTCATCGACAAATCACGCACATGGCACTCCAATACCTCGATAAGATATGGTACACATCGAACATCATTATCGCTCAATGAATGAACAAATAAATAAAAAAAAACTCTTTTGGGAGAAAATCAAGCGCGCACACACAATATTTTTTTGGCAACAAACTACAGAATGAAAGAACCTTCACCTAGTGAATGTTGGCATACATTTTGATAGTATTTTGTTTTAGTTTTTTGCCTTTAGTTTTTGCATTTGTTGTTATTAGTGTTCTGATATTTTTAGTGTTTGCCGTTTGTCATGCCAAATGTATGCTTTTATCGCCCATAGTTTTCACTGCTTTTCCCCAAAAACCAGCGCGAACTGGTTTCTCTGATTGATCGGAAGATATATATATAGGTTTGTATATATGTTATGTGCTTGTCTAGGCATTATCATTCCTTTCGATTGCGTGAGCCGAGAGCATGACACGGCCAAAATCGAAAACTAAACAAATATACACAGCGAAACGCCGACATTTCGGCGAAAATTGCCAAAAACTATATCGATTGCATCATTTCAATTGAAATTGATTTACTTTTTCTTTTACTTTTATAAACTTGATAGTTTATTGGCCTTTTGAACATTACATTAAGTGAATCTATAATTTTTTACTGAACAAATAAAGATATTGTATCTATACGAAGCCTGTTTAAAAATTATTAAGATAAGCGATATATTTTTAAAATATTTTTAAGGCAAGATTTTATAATTTCTTTTCCCATTTATCACCTCTATGATAAGTGTTAATGTGTATTTATAATATTTCAACAACCATTACAATGTATTTGCCCCGAAAACAAATTGCCAATTAGTGGGAACATCTTTCAAGATTTATTATTGTTTTTCAAGAACTTTTCTATATTTAATCTTGACCAATTATCACCTGCTCGTCAGACGTGACAGATCACTAAAAGTCGAATCAGAAACCTTGAAAATCAACATTTCTGTGCAATGTGAAATTTAAAATATGTCGCGAGTAATGCCACATTATTGGTATTCTTGGGATAAACATGAGACTGCAAAATGAAAATAAATAATCATGTTTATGGCATGCCTGTTGTGGGAGGCGTGAGAGTCACTGAAATGTCTCTAAAGAAATGCAACAACATCTGTCTGCCACAAATCCATACTCTTTCTACTCTTCAGGGGTTCTCGGGTTCTCTTGGCATCTCTCAGAATCTCTATTCAGCAGCATCACAGCGTCGTGCTGAGAGCAAAAATTTAAGATTTAGCCAAAAACCCACCCGGTCGAGCCCCTTACTCAGCCTGTGACCGAAACCACGTGTTTCTACTTTGTTGCTGTGAGTTTATTTTTAAAGAGGACACAAGACGACATCAGTTTAGCCTTTCCGGTTAATTCTATATAATTAGGGGCCTTATTAGTTGAATATTAAATAACATATGACACTGAGTCATAATGATATGGTCAAAAAAATACAGCTTAACCTAATGTGTAATCATAGAACCCAACCCTTCCTTTTGAGGCGATAATGGTGCCATTTTCCCCAGCGATATACGAGCATGTTCTGCGTAAGCAAAACACGATACTCTTATTTTCTGGGGAATATATTGTGTTTGGCTTTAAGATCTTAAACATCTGTTTATATTTAGCCTCAAGTTCATCCCGGCATAGTCGACGACGTCGACAAGGTGCTGCAAAGCTTTTCTATTATTTCGTCAGCCAAATGAGTTAGTTTTAGTTGGTTTATGTTTTTTGGACTCGTGGAATGCATGTTGCATGGGATTTGTCACTGAAGTTGACTCTCCTTATCTAAATGTGTGCTACCCCTTGAATGAGTTACATTTATATTTATTTACTTTAGGGGGAAGTCAGACATTTTTCAGCTCAGCAAAAATTGAGTTAAATAAGGTTCTGTTCGCTTTGAGGTTTCTGGTGAATTTTTAAAGATAATGAAATAATGATTCTTGGAAGCCAGCCCCAAGGTTATACAACATGTCTTTGGTAACTTGAACTGATAAGGAAATTATTTCCTGAAAATGTCTTCTTTAATGGGTTTTAATAATTCAGTTGTTCCACTCTTATAGGTTATCCCTTTAAAAGATATATTTGTACTACAAATGAATTCTGAAATTTATTTCAAAAGGGTTTTAAATCCTTTTTTTAGTGCTCTAGTTTAAATACTTTTTTTTCTAACACATTTCCCTAGTTTACCTGACCTTTTGTTAATTGTAAGTCCCCTTGAATAGATTTTTTAAAATCTCTAAATAATATTTGTGCAGCTGTGAGCTCAATGTTTCAAAGATCACTCTGGCTGCTCCAGATTTACGTCACTGGAAAAGCGGGGCCCAACCTCCGTCTACGATTATGAATATATAATTAACCCGTGTCGTTTTTAAAGAGAAACTGCTGATTAAATAGAGCTCCATATGAGCTTCTACAAATTGTTACAGTAGTTCCTTATCAGTAACTGTCAGTCGTAACTACCAGCTCCTCCTACGTTCGCTGTTATCTTCAGAAACCGAGGATGTAAATGCAATTTTCCTGCTGTTTGAGGTGTTTAAAATAATTACCAGCAATTGGAGGGCTTGCATGTGGTCATTGCATAACTCGCAAATTTGATAACCACGCACGCAAACCGCCACTAAGGTCACATTATCGTTCAAGATAATAAATATATGAATATGGTTATTTTTTTATGGAATTTTCGGTAATTGTTGTGGTCTTTTTTATTGGAAAGTACGTTTATCGACGACTGCCGTTCAATGGTCCAATCGATTTGGGGAACAATCACTCGATAAAGAACACCAACCGACTGACCTTCTCAGGTGTTACGGAAATTAGTTGCGTCTAAAAATAAATCAATTTCTGTCCGCAAAGAAGGCGGTCAAGTGTAATGTCTGGCTGGCAAATTGCGCAAATGGCAAAAATGTGGACAAATCGAGGGAAATGAG
This sequence comes from Drosophila truncata, assembly GCA_008042515.1. Classification (NCBI taxonomy): domain Eukaryota; kingdom Metazoa; phylum Arthropoda; class Insecta; order Diptera; family Drosophilidae; genus Drosophila; species Drosophila truncata. The sequence goes on from VNJQ01007691.1 coordinate 195,323, forward strand.
GGAAAAAGATGGATGACACAAGATTGACAGCACAAGAATAACAGTAAACAACCAGACAAAGAGTATCAGTTGCAGGATAGAAAGGGGCAAAGACCTATGGCAAATATGTCCTTACATCACAGAAGGTTGTGGGGAGTTAACAGTCCTTGGGTTTAAAAATAAAAACAAAAACTTGGAAGTCAACACCTTAGAACCTTTTCTTATTAAACCCTCATTTCATTTATTTAAGCATTCAAAATCGTTCTTTAACTTTTTAATTAAACTTGACTTTCAAAGAAAACATTATTATTTAAATAACAAAATCACTTTAAAGCTGGAAACCATTTTAAAACCCTGTTTAAATTTCTTTCTTAGGCTGCTTAGGAATCTTTGTCTAAATATAAATTCCCTAATCCCAAACGTGGCCATAAATGAGATTTATTCTTGGAATATGTCAAATGTCTTAGGTCGGCTGCCTCCCACACAATCAACAGTTGCAGCCCACGCTGGCTCTCTTTTTTCTGTGTTTTTCTTTTTCTCCCTCCCTAAAAACTCCTCCCTTCAAAAGTACTATTTTTTACACAGTAGCCTTGCCTTGGACTCCAATCTCTGACGTCACAGTTTTACTGCGTCTTTGGCTTTGGCTTGTAAATTTTCTCCCATGTTAATTACCAACAACGACAATATAGCACCAAAATCAATAACACTACTACAAAATGCGCGTGTAATGAAGGGAAATGGTTAACGGTAAAGATATAGCACAAGACAGACGGGGCACACCTCAGTTGGAAAAGTAGTTACAACACAGGGAAAAATAAAATATCTTAAAGTGAATTTATAAATTTAAAAATTGGTAATTTACATTTTTGAAAGGAAAAGGAAAAATTATTCTTTTATAGGGAAGTTACGAAAAGAAATTAAAAAATTTGTTCCATTTAAGGAACTTTTAGCACCTAATATATTGTAATATTTTATCAAAATTGTGCTCAAACGGACCTGTTTAAAATTTTAATTATCCAAATAAATTCTATAATTATTCTGAAAATCCTCCTTTAAAATTGATTTATTTTTTAAGAATTAAGAAATTCATAAGATAAATATCCAGCAGGCAATCAAGGAAATATCAGCATTAAACTTATTGATTTTCGAAATAACCTTTGACAAATATTAGTTTGAAAACTTTAATAAAATATTTTTCAAAAATATAATTTTTACGTTAAGACTTCAGATCAAAGAGAAAACTGCGAAAGAAATAGCAAAATATTTTAAATAACTTTACTTTGAATGTAATTTTCCCCCCTTTTTTATGCGTGTACCATATGAAGGCTCAAATATTTCGATTTCTTTCGGTGCACCCATCCCATTTTGGCCTGAATTCAACCATTTGGCCATGTCCTTGATGAGTCAGTTAGATTCTGGGTGTTCCAACGGGTGGGTGCACTTTTCCGCGTGGGTGTTGGGTGAGGTAATTGCATTGACATTTGACTTGTGTGGAGCAGAGATGGCTTTGATAGCCGATGCCGGATGGATGGATAGTAAATGGCACATAAACATTTTATTTTTTTTGAGTTTTCTGTACGCTGGCATTGTTGAGTGAACTTTCCCTTGGCTAAGTGCTCAATTACTGTTAAATTACGTATTGCAATGCGGCGCGAAACGTGGAACATCAGCAAGTCAAATGGGGAAACCTATACGCAGCCATTGAACTATCGCATAAACAAACAACATTAGCTGCAGTGGAGTGACTTGGAGGAAAAGGCGCGCGTATTCAGGAAAATGTTAATTTTCCATTCATGTTTGAGAGCCAAAAAAATTGAGCTACAAAAATCCCAAAAATTAATTGCCAGAAATGCAAATAAAAACGGGACAGGTGCAACGTATGCATTCGTTAACGTCGACGTCACATTGCACGCGTGTCCAACCGAAAATAAAGAACGTTTATTATTAGCCTTCGTTCTTTTCCGCTCTTTATTCTTTATTTTTTGTAACTGTCGAAAATGTGTCTGGTCTTTTTTTTTTGAAAAGGTTTCTGCTTTAATTGTCGTGTGCACACACAGTTATAATTGACACTGGCTACGGCGCTATTTTTTGGTCCACTGAAGCCGCCTTTTTTGTGGTTTCCAACAACACTTTTTGACAATTCCGATTAATGATATATTTGTTAAATATATACTCGGTCTTCGATTTGAATTTATTCGACTACATAACACATGTGCTGCACTCTGTCTATGCTATTTTCAGACAAACCCAAATTTTCAGCCATGTGCTCGTCGGCGCCTCGCTCTCTTTGCTTCCTTCCGCCCCCCCTTGAGCCTTAACTCCTGGGTATATAGTTTCCAGTTTTCGAACACGCCGCCAATTTTACTATATTGCTTACGTTTCTTTTCCTTTAATCGCCGCACTGTACTGCACGAAATTCCGCGGTATTGTATCACTTCCACCGGCTGCCTTGAAAAGGTGTTAGGTTTTACTAAAGTATAATGCCAACAGTTCAACTATTAGCGCTGCTGGCTAAATCGGAGCTCCCCCGAACTGCTCGACGACAAAAAATTAACTGCAAAGAGCGCGGCTGGCGGCTCTTTTAAATACGCGCCCAGCAAGCGGTTCGAGAGAGCCCGCCAAAAACGCAGCCGGCTCGCTCTTAGAATTCAGCCGTTAGATCTGACGGACTGCTATATATTTTATTTTTTGAAAAAGGCAGTAAATAGAATACATTTGAAATAATGTTGCGGGGTGTTTATTTTTTACTAAAATGGTATTTATTTTTAAATTTTAAAATATCTTGTTTGAAGTTATAGTTAAGGTTTCGTTTTTTTAAGCCCAAGATTTTTAGGAGACTTAAAGAAAATGGTAAGTGGGACAACTTTTCAGTTTTTATTTAGCAATATCCCTAATATTCTGCAAGTAGCAAAAAACATTTCGTAGGGATTCAAATTGTCTTTTCGAAAATATTTTTATAACGAAGATAGGTTGCTTTTGTATTTAAAAAAAGGAGTACTTACTAAAAGTAAAAGTATCTTAAAGATACTTTACAAATATTATTTAAAAATCTTTTCCTGATTTATTTCTCAATCTCTTTTTTCTTATTTTTTCTTATTATTATGTTTTTTTTGCTTTTTTGTGGCCAATTTCTCCGCACTTCTGAGAGGGAAAAGGTGAGAGTTGAAGAGAACCTAAAAACCCGAATAGCCGGCAAGAGAGTACGTCGATTTTACGATAAAAGAACGAGAGAAAAGGAAAGCCGAAAGGACAAAGGACAACGGGAAGGATGCGCTGAATTAATGAAGAATGGCTCTCTGAGAGATGTATAGTAAAAATAAAGAGCAAGAGAGAGTCCAAGGGTGAGAGGGGAACTCCCAAAAGGGCAAGGGCCTTCATCTTCTTTGGCTGACGAAATTAAAGTCGAGCTTTTCATAAGCGTGGCAAATGTTTTCAGTTTCATCTTCATTGACGGAAACACGAAACTTTAAATTGAAGCCACGGCTGAGCGGCGACATCCTTTCGGCCAAGAAATAGATAAGAGCCTTTTGGCTTGCAATTCTAGATTCTGGGAACCAAATGCATGGAACATATTTATTTATCCAAGCTATTGCCTACTCACGATGGTTTACAAATAATAATTGCCTCCCACCGCCACATGCCTACGTCATCGTTCTACAACTTTCTATTGATGAAATTCACTTTGGCCCACGGAACCGGTTTGCTTCTGCAAGTCATTTATCAATTATTTTCGATATGCGAATGAACTGATTACGTAGAGCTACCGAAATAAACAGAGGGATGATGAGTTGCAAATGCAAATACCCTTTAAGGGATAACATAACCATTAGAAAATTATCAAGGATAAGGATTATAGCATATACTCTAAACTATAAAATAAACCCTAGATAAGGAATACGGGCTTTAATTTTCTTATCATACCGAAAAAGCTAAGAGTGAATCAGACAATGTCCTTTAAAGGATAACCCTAACCCTAGGTATTTTATTATAATTAACAACTAGGTTAATGACCCTTAAAATAAGATAGGAAAGGGAATTAAGTAATGTATCATGTCCTGTTTCCTTATTTAGAATTGAATAAATCTAGAAATTATCTTAAATTTTAAAGAGCATACAGAAAAATAATAATTACTTAATTAACACCATCCGCACGTTTAAAAATCGTGTGCAAAATTCCAAAAAAAAGTTCACGAGAGTTTGTCTCCGATTTTATCACTTTTAACCGACAAAGTATTTATTGAGAACTGCTTAGCTAAACATTTATTTTAATTAATAGCCTGCCTTTACGTTTTCAGTCTTATCAATTTCTCTTTATAGAAAGGCTTTAAATAACGGCACTTCTGGTGGAAATTCTGGTTGGTTATTTATTATAATCTGAAGGCAAAACAAAAACAAATTATATGCAAAAATACGTAGTATAAATAGATTGCCGGAGCGTTTAATATTTATATGGAATAAAAAAATACATGATAAGGACACTCGCGTGCCTCTTCAGGGGGGCCATAAATATAATATAAGATAACAAAGTTGACCAACTCTCGTAGATAAGCGTAAATTCGAACGGTGCTATAATTGAAATTAGTTTTATTAACAATTTCCTGAGGACTCAAAATGAATTTGAACGCCGACATCCTATATAATCAATAAAAATTGTTTTTATCTCTGGCGTTTACGGACGTTAAGACCTGAAAATAAATATATATTTATGAACGCAGAATAAACAGAAAGAAAATGCTAATTATTTTATTTAAAATGTAAAAGTTTATTCCAAAAATCTTGCACATTTGTTTGTTTACAATTCAGTTATTTTGATTTCGCATAAAATTATATGAAACCGCTTGAATAAACCAATGTTTGGCTATAAAAACTATGAGATTTTCAATCTACAAAATGTTCAATGATCTACTATTTGAGCTTGAGATTTAAATAAAAAAGGGAATTGCACAAGATATTCCTTACAATAGATTCATTTATTAATATATGGTGTGGTTGCTGATTCGATCCGATCTGATAGATGTGGATATATTTTGTAATATTACAAGGGTGCCTGTTCTGACTGTGTCTGTAGTTTCTATGCAATTGGCCAGTTTGGAACTGCCATTCAGTTACTATTGAGTTGAGTTTGAGCTATAGATAAGATTCATCTGAGTTCAGTTGAGTTGAGTTGAATGATTGAGTGTAGTTAGTGGTGTCTTTCAAGTGGCTTTGTCTTCAGCTGCTGAGTGTGCGCGGTTCTCTTGTAAAAATCTTTTGTAAATCTCCTGTCAATGGACGTACTTTCTTAGAGTCTATGAAATCAAAGGGCAGTACATATTACACATAATGGTATATCAAAGTCGCAGTCGTATAACTCGATTCAGGTGGTCTACACGCATCCCAAAAATTGTCCCGCCTCCGCACACGCGCTATGCATCCGAATTTTGTTTATTGATTCCTTCTATTTGAAGCCCAGCGCTCTAAGGCTTCAAATAAATGAATCGTCAGTGCTCCTCTGGCGGCGTTCGAAACTCCGAAATCCAGTCGGTGACGCGCAGCCGGAAGATCTCCGTTTTGGTAAGGATCCAATCACGATACTGGTGCGGTATATACTCCACCAGCTTGTCGGCGATGTCCGGATTCTTGAACATAATAACGTAGATGATCAGCACATTCACAAGGAAGAGAAAGAGAAACATCATCAGGGACGAGAAAGCGGACTTCGAAAGCAGATTTAGCCAGGAGCCGCACTTGTTGGAGTTTCGTTTCTTTTGATTGTTCTTCTGGTTAGGTTTCCCTCCAGCTACTGCACCTGATGCCGAGGATCCACCTCCGGCATTCACTGGTTTGATTGTCAGCTCATTATCGCCAGCTCCGGCGAGTTTTTTGGCTTTCGCTTTCTTATTGTTGGGCTTTTGTGACTTCTTGCCACCAGCCCCACCGCCGTTTGACTGGACGGAGCCTCCATCCCCGGCTCCTGCCATTTGCAACGTCTCCTGTGCGGCCAAACGTTCGCGTTCAATGAATTCCGGCTTGTAGTTGGCGCAGATGCTGACCTGGAAAATGGGAAAATTACAAAACGTTAGATGTGCAAAATGTGAGCCAAGCTGTGCTACTCGAGGGCCAGCCCTTATCTCAAGTGCCACTTACCGTATTCTTGGCCGCCTGTTGGCAGTCCTTTTGAGTGGAGCAGCGACCCACAATCTTCTCCCAGGCGGGCGTCAGGGGATTCCCCTTTAGATCCAAGTAGCGCAAACGGCGCAACTGACCGAAGCTAATGGGCAGGTGCTCCAGACAGTTGTTGTACAAGTCCAAGTGGCGCAGCTGCTCCAGCTGGCCAAAGTCCTCGGGCAGGAAGCGTATTTGATTCTTGCTCAGATCCAGCCGCACTAAACGCGTTAGTATGGTGAAGTTTTTCTATGTTTCATTCAGATAGAAGTGTTACTAGGTGTTTACTAGGATTTTTCTGTGGGCTCTACTTACTCCCAGGTTGACCAGGCGATTGCTAGACAGATCTAAAACAGTGACGCGCTTGAACGAAGCCTGTGAAGGACAAAGACAAACTGAGACTCAGAAGTAGTGGCAAAAACATGACCGAAAAAAGAAACCCCCGAAAAAAGTAGCTGCCCTAAAAATCCCTTTCTTAAATATTATACCTCTCGTATTATTTTCTTAAAAGGTATAATGAGCTTTGGGGCAATTGTTAATAATTCAATTTCTATATAAAATTTAGTATCCGGCTGTATAATTTTATTAATTACCATAAAATTATAATTTATTACAATACAATTATAATTTAACATAATAGAAAATGAATTCTGTCCTGTTTAATTTGACAAATAATTAATAATAATATAAATAAGTAATAATAATTACTGAGAACACAGCAACATATTTTTTTTAAATTAATAAATACAAAAATGTAGACAACTTGCTGTTCAAGAGTCGGAATAATAAAATAAAGGGCGTTGTTTTTATAACTGAAAAACAAAAGGAGAAGGAGGTTCTAAGGGATTATATAAAATTTAAAAATCAATCACAGGGTATCATACAGTCGTACACTCAATGAAAATATATTTCTTGTTTTTTTGGCAACCTTCCCGAGTCGCTGAGGGGTGGCAAAGACCAAAAATCAACCCCCTCGAGCAATTTCGGTTGCATTTTCAACCACACACACACACACATACTCAAAACACACTCGAGTGAAGGGGTAGCACAGGAGGTGGGGGCAGAAAAAAGGAGAGAGAGAGGGAGACGAGAGGAAGTCAGCGTTAATTGCAAGCCAGCCGGCAGAACAACAACGAAAGCGAGAGGCCGAGAGGAAGTGGAGCTCGCTCTTCCCGTCTCGCTCCTGTTGTGTGTTAAAGCGAGACAGCCGGTGACTAGACATCCGCCAGACATGAGACCTGGCAACAAGGTGGATTGAGAGGGGCCTAGTGCAGACAGAGATGACCCAGGAGCTGGAGCTGCTAATTACCGCCGATGCACTTGTACTTACAATCTCCCGAACCGGTATCTCGCTCAACTCGGAGAGGCTTAGATCGCAGGACTCGTCCACCACCCGCTCCTTCACGTTCACCTTCACCTTCGTCTTGTCGCCGGCCTTCGGCATTTTTGGGCTATTTATTTGCCACAATTTTTAATTTGATTTCAGCTGTTAGCTCTTCCGGCCTATTTTATGTTGTTTATGCGACGATTGACTTTTTTGAAAGCCCGGTTTTCTCGACAAAGCTCCGAAAATACCACATGTTAAATGGTTAGTAAGAGTTTTTTGCAAGCCTTCCAATTTGGTCACACTGCTGGAGTTTTACCGAAAGCTTTTTCTATGGTTTAAAAAAATTAGTTATGTTTTATTTTAAAAAGTAGGCGTTTGGGCTATTTTTAAATAGTATTTGAGAAGTCTGAAGTTTGATAATTAAATGATCATGAGGTGCTAATACAATTTTACTAAAACTCATTTAGTTAAAACACAAATTTCTTCTTTTAAGCCAGGCTCAAGGTTTTACCATTTAAGAAATTACTATTTATTATTTAAATTGAAGGGATATTATTCAAATTTTTACCTGAACTTTGGCATTTTCGTAGAACCGAAATAATAAATGTTAGCTAACAATGTTATCTAATTGTTGTTAGAAACAATAGTCATGCGAATTCTTCCAGATTGTTTTTAAGCTGCGTAGATTTGTCTATATGTACAAATGTATGTACATATGTAAGCACGAAGAATTGCTTATTGGAGATTCTCCTTATAAGATAAGGCAATCCAATATTGACTAGAATAAACAATTATAAACAGAAATAAGGTAAAGTTATACAAAAATGGCATGCAGTTATCTTTTAAGATAAAGAAATAATTAGTTCAACAAATCTTCCAACATTTGAAGCTTTTAGTAGAGTTAATCAAGTACATGTAGACATGCGTTAATAAAACTACTTACAGCTATTCTTTTTTTTATCGTTTTTTTATTCTTCAAAATTAAAAAGGATATATTACAAATATAAAGATTACAAATTTCATTAATATACATAAGGTTAATTTTGACCTCTATTAATACAGTATCTAATTGTTTAAAAGATTTTATTCGGGATTCAATACATAAAGGTCAATGATGCTGCTGCTTAATCCGTCAGAGTCGATTTAAGTCAATTAGAAGAAGGCTTCTGTGGAAGAACTGTGTTGTATTGTCTGTGAGGAACAACCGAACGAAGCAGCGGCCTACTCCGTGGCAAGCAGAGAAAAGTTCTCGAAACTCAGCTTACCTTGCACAGACTCATCGTCCAGATCGTCGGTGCTGTTGGTAATCCGTGTGCGTGAGCCCTTGGCGGAATTAGATCCCATCGAGCTCTGCATACCCACGGTGCGGCCATAAAGTACATTCTCCAAATAAGGCAACCCGTTGTTGTTAACAATGTTCAGGCCGAGGCAGGTCTCGATTTGCTTCCAGCGATGGAGTCGTTCCTGCAACTCGTTAGTCACCTCGCCCAGCGAATTGCGTGCCTCGACAATGGAGCGATCAACGTCATCGATACTCTTGCCGTGTGTGGAAACAAAGGCACCCACCAGGCTCGATCGCTTCTTGCGCAGTTTCTCACAAGCCTCCCTCGCCGACTGAAGCTGCTTCTCGGCCGAGGCCCGCTTCTTCTGATGATTCCTATTTTCGAGTTCGTATGTGTACTGCAACCACGACTGCAGCTGGGGAGGCGGAGTCCAGCAGTTGTCCACCAACTCCATTTCGGCGCGCGACAGTTCGTTGCGCAGCATCTCGATTTCCTGCTTGAGTTGCTGCACCTCCAGATCGGAGTTTGAGGAACTGAGTGTGGGCGCTTCTTTGAGGCGTCGCTCAAGGTCGAGTTTTTCGGTGGCCACATTCTCCTGCTCCATGCGGGCCAGTTCTAGCTCCTTCTGCATCTCCTGCAGGCTCTGCTCGGCGCGGTGCAAGCCCTCCATGTCTTGGGCCATGCGTCGCAGGTGGCGCTTGGCGTTCTTATTCTGTTGATATGCATACCAGCAGCCAATAATAGCACTCAGCAATAGGGTGACCAGAATGTAGTCCTTCCAGCGGTTGCCATTGTCACGAGGCGGACCAAAGAGCACCACATCCATGGCCTTCAGTGAGATTTTCTGCTTATGTATGGGATCCTTGATGCCCAGGACATTGCCCACATACTGCAGGTTGTTCACGGCCAGCCGGGGCAGCGCAGCACCAGTGACTTTGTGCAGCTTGAAGAGCTCTACATACTGGGGCAGCTGCACGGACTGGGCTAGCCAGTCCGTGGTCTGCTCGATGGTCCAGTTGTGCACCTCTGAGCGCAGCCAGGCCTCCCACAACTCCTTGACCGATATGTGCATGTCGTCATTGAAATGGAAGGCCTTCTGCCGCTTCTCGTAGCCAGAGTCATACTTTAGCTCCTCGCGCAGAAAATCATCCGACTCGCTGAGGTCGATGTTACCGTTGTCGTCATCATCGAGCTGGCGATGCAAACTGGCAATGGCCTCCATGCCAAAACGATCCTGGGTGCTGCTGCTGCCATGGTGACAGTCCAGATCGTCAGCACTGCATGCCCCGTCCGCCGAGCCGCTGCCCATGGCCGAGCTAAACTCATTGCTCACCGCCTGTGACATGGCCTCGCTCAGCAGATTGTACGAACTCCGATGCAAATGGTGGTCAAGGTGATGTCCTCCGCCGCCGCTGCCAGTCGCGTCGTGCGCATGGTGGTGGTGATGCTGGCCACCAGCGTCGTCCGACGGATGATATGGAGCCACATTTGTGTGCTGCTTGAACTGCGGCTGTTGCTGTTGCTGCTGCTGCGAGTTGTAGCGATTCGAGGCTGTACGTGCGTCTTGGGCCAAGGTGCCAATGTTTTTCAGCACGCAGCAAAGAAAGATGATCGAACAGTTCCACACAACGTCCTTGCGCATTGTGCTGGCTATGCGGGGACGGGCCGTTATGGTTTTAAGGCACTCAACTGGTTATTACCAGTAATCTGCAGCAGTTTTTACTGTTTTTTTACTTTCTTGTCAATTTGCACACTTTTGTTTTACGTTTCCATTGTAAACAAACCCAGCTGACCCAGCAGTAGGACCGTAATGGCGAAATTCGCGTACTTTCGCTCAAACCCGGTCACACTGGCCGCTGGCGATCGTTTTTCCAACGATCTCGAAAACTGCGCAAGCTGAAATTCCGGGATTGATGAAGTGACCAAGCTGGTGAGACATCAAAAATATTTAAGTGTTTTTAACCCATTGATGAACAATTTGTCTGGTGTATTTTTTAAACATTTGTTAAAGCTTCAAGGTTTATTTAATGAATATAGTTTATGAGCATTAACCTATCAGTCATTTTACAGTTTCTAAATATGTTGGAACGCGACATTTCAATAGGTAAAACCTTACAAATTAATTTATAACTTTAATTACAATAATCTTACTGTACAATTAAAATTTAAATTATAAATATTAGTATACACCTAAGCGTAGTTTCACTATATTACATAATTTAAGGATGTTTACATGGCTTTGTACTTAAAAAAAGGAACTTTTTTAAATTCCTTTTTGTATGCTGCACTAAAATAATTATAAATAACATTTTTAGTTACTATACAACACAAAATATGCTTCTAGGGTTAAGAATTCTGTTTTTTCTTAGCCAACTCTTCTCGTTTTTCCTCAATTTCAATTTCAAGTAATTGGTTTTTTAATCGCATTGTCTGGAGTTCAACAACTTGTTTCTCTATCTCATATTTGTGCTTCTCAGCAGCTCTGGAATTCGCATCCCTATAGTATTCCTGTTGCAGCTTAACCAATTCCACCTTCTCCTCCTCCAGACTAGTTTTTCCTCTGTGATCCGGCAGTATGGGGGGCTCCTCCAACGTTCTAAATCTTTTTTGTGACCATACTTGAAACGCCTCCGGGCTCTCGGTCTCAGGAGCTTCGATCTTTGGATCCGTGTAACCCTCGATTGGTGACTTAAAAAGCTAAAGGGACTTATTAGGATACAAACATTTCAAAAGAAATTCTCACCATACTTTTACCAGATGAGGACTCTCGGAATTTTGCGTGCTGCTGGCTTCCTCTGATCCTTCCTCGGCTTCATTAACTAATTGGTAATTTGCTAAAAATTTAAAAAAAGTGAACTATGTTTTCTATTATATACAAGGTTTTATGTACCAACACTGTCAAACTGGTTTTCTAACCGAGCTTCTCCTGCGATTCCAATCAGTTCGCCAACTTTTTCCGACACCGACGATCCGGAGAAAGAAGGAGTATCGCCATAGGTTTTTCTTCTTCCGGGCTCGATATCATTCCGAGATTTCCGCTTCATATTGTCGTACTTGTCCCGGAGAGCTGTCCAGGGCCTGCTGACACCCGTTCGGTTCCCAAACTCGTCGGCAATGCGCTCCCACGTTTCCTTTTTCTTTTGCCAAGTGACGGCATCGCTTTTCTTGATCTGCAGAACAGCATTGTGCTGTTTTAACAGATCTAGCAGAATATGCTCCTCTGAATCGGAAAAGTTTTTACCTCGCGCTCTTTTTGTGAACATTTCCGGAAAACAAAACAATAACCTGAACAGCTGTTTTTCTCGATAAAGATATACTTGGAATATCAACCCTGGTTTGGCAGTCAGAAAATCAACTGAATTTAACGTCTCTTTTTCGATTCGATAAATTTAACAATTGTATTGGCAGAAAGAAACAAAAGTATATTTAAATATTTATGTACAGCATTAAATGGTATTCTTATATTTATTAAATAGGTTTTAAAAAATACGAAAAAATAAATCTTGTTTTTGTTGACCAAAACAAATACATCTTGTCAATGCCAAGTTCATTCTTAGTTTCTTTAAATAGCATCTTTTGGCCCTAGACATATAATGCACTTTCTATATATATTCCACAAGCGGATCCAATTATATCATAAATAAATATCAATATTTCAAGTGTTTTGTTTGTTTATTTGTGTGTAAAGCACGTATTTTCAAATTTTTATACACAACTGCGCCTCTTGGTGAACCGGCTGCAGCTGGTTACGTCTGCTTAATCTTCCTCTTCCTCAGCAGCAGCACCGCCACCACCCTGGTTCTTCTTCAAGTTCTTGCGCTTGACGCGTCCGGGACGGCCACCACCGAAGGGCGACTTGAGCGAGAAGTCGATGTGCTTCTGCGAATCCAGCCTCACCACGAACGATGGGATGTTAACCACCTGCTTGCGGACACTGAGGAAACGAAAATAAAATACAAATTAGTTAAACTCGAGCGTAGGGACCAGCACCTGGTGGCTGCAAGCGTTGGACCTAAAAACGTTCAGTGCAACTTACGCTTATGCGGGCATTTTGCATATACGATTGGAGTGAACAGAGTCACGTACGCAATCTCAAGACGTTGAGAGCCGGTACAAGCAATGGAGCTTGTTCGACTCACAAGTGGTCTTACTGAACAATATACGAAGTGTTTTGTTAGCCTGGCGACGCATTAGTCGCTTGTCTACGCGATATTTACCGGATGTGACGCTGGCGGATCAACACACGGGCATGGTGGATGGACTTGGCCAATCCAAGCTTGAACACCTGGGTTTGCAGACGACGCTCCAAGAAGTCCTCGATTTTCAGACCCAGGACATAATCGAGCTTCATCCGAGACTCGTCCAAAACTCCAATACGAACAAGCCGACGCAGCAGAGCGTTACCTGAGGGTATAAAAATGTACAATTAATGGTCATTCAAATAGATTAAATCTAAAGGAATAGGAAGGTGTCTTCAGTGTGTATTTTTTAACGTCAAGGTTTTTTCAGACAAGAAGTGTCAGATTATTATTTTTAAATACAGTTCATCATGTCAGTGGTTGAAAAACACCACGTCTTGAGGGAACAAGGCAGTACTACTGGATTCACGTGGTTCGTCTTAGAGAAATTCGACCGTGATATCCCTTCCTGCCCCTGTGTTAACTCACCTTGGAAAAGACGCTTCTCGTCCTTCTCATCCAAAGTCAACAGCTCACGTGCGGCTTTCCGGATCTTGGCCAGAGCGTACTTGACGCGCCACACCTCGCGCTTGTTGCGCAGACCATACTCGCCGATGATCTTTAATTCCTGGTCCAGACGCGCCTTCTCATAAGGGCGGCGGGGGGTGACGTAAGTCTTAGAAAAGACCGACGGGATGCGGCCGTTCACCATGGTTCTTAAGTTTCAGCTCAGCTCTGCAACAGAGAATGTGAGGTTAAATTGGTAATCACAGTTTAGCGCCTGCATCTTTACGGATTAGTCTTGATTTTAAAGTTTATTCAGCAAAACGGTTAGTTCTTTAGCTTCCACTTGATTTATTTTAAAGTTTCTTATGTTTTTTCCAGAGATTTTTCAGTTTTCAGGGAGCTTAGTTTTTTACGTACGTTCTCGCCGAAGTTGAAAGTTGAAAGAAAGAGTGACCAAGAGCTGGGATGGCAGAAAGCATAACAATTTTTGTGGTATTTTTATTATTTTTTTTATATTCCCTGTTGGTCACACTAATCTTTGCTATTTACATACGAATAACAGTGTTTACTGTTATTGAGAGAGTTAACAGCGTTTTGCTTATGGAATTTAACAGAAGAGAGGAATTATTCGTTTTTAACTGCTATCTCACGTTATCGCTTGAACAGGATTGGCCAACTAAAGTACCCAAAAATAGCATTAAAAAATCAAAATAGAATTAGATTTGTTCCTTTATTGAAGTCTACGAAATTAGAGCACATTTCAACTTCAAAATATCAATATATCGATATTGTTTCTCCAAATGATTTGGTTAGTCCAAATATCGATATTGGGATATATTATTTTTTTTTTCAATGCTAAATGAGATATATATTTTTTTAAACAAGCCATTTAATATAACAATAAAAACTTTTAAATGCTCTTAAATTATAAAATGGTAATTTAATTTGGTTTTTACCTGGTGAAATGGCGAAATATTCTTGCACCAAACCGGGGTTCTGAAACTAGCTAAGAACAATGTTAGCATTATGTTAAAGGGCAGTTTTTTGACAGTTTTTTGAAAAATTCTCCTGAAGAGCGCTTAATTAATTTGCATTTTTACCAGTTATTAGGGTAACTATAAAGTATTAATTTACATTTTTCAGTTAAAATAATGTTTAATTTTTGAGATACAGGTTGCTAAAGTGCTACACTGATAAAAAGATATGTCTATGGTCCACAGAATTCTGCCAAATTGGCAAGGCCGATTTAAAAAATTTAAATGCCATTATAACATCGACGAATGCCTTTATTTAACTTTAATATTGCTCAGATACATTTATTAAACAATTTAAATTTAATATTGATTTAGTTTTACGTTTCCTACGAATACCTATCAACTCGAGTAGCATAGACCTTGACATCCGTTCGCCATTTTTTCATCATGGCCGATCGCATTTGAAACATGTAGACGCCATTCGGAATTGGAATCTCCTTGATTGTGTTCTCATCGACAGAAAAGCCATTAAAAATTAGGTCTTGCCCCTGCAGCGGGCACGAAACATTCAAATTCGAAGTTCCCAGCATGGGAGCCATCAAGAAACCAAAAAATCCATTGGCCAACAATTGGCGACTAAAGAGACAGTAGTCCAAGGTCTCGTTCAAGAATTGAAATCGTCGATTTTTTGTTATTTTGAAAATGGCGAGATTAAGCTATAATTCAAGTAATTATCTGTTGAATCCAGTAAGAGCTTTAATTGGCAAACTCACAATGATATCATCGATGGGCTGCTTGTAGAGCATCACCTCGTTGATGTACAGGGAAGCTCGGCCATTTTCCCTGTGAGCCACTTTGCAGGTCTTGAAATAGGTGAACGAAGGATCTAGAGTTCGGCACTCCATCTTGCTGACTCTGAAAACTTTTCCCTGACTGGAACCCAAAATGGCTAAAACGGATAAAAGTAGGCTCCAAAGCTGATCTTTCATGTTTCCTCATCGATGGAAATTATTCAACTATTATTATTTGCCTTGTTTGGTTTTAGATTTTGAGTTATTTAACGGCTGGTTTGTTTTTGTTTAATTGAAATAGATATTTGTTTACAATTTAGGCCCTGCTTAATTACCAATGTCTTTATTTTAATAACCCTTATTAGCCACGCAGACCGTAGACGTTGACCCGCAATCGCCAGACATTAAATGCTCCCACAGACACAGTCAGCTTGTATTCTCCTTCGGGAACAGGCAACTCCCGTACGGCTCGCTCATTGAATGTCATTTTCTTTATGTAGATGTCCTTTTCCTAGACACAGAAACACATTATTAAATATATATTCATTTATAATGATATACCCACTTGATAAGGACACGTGTGATTGGCATTGGTGGCGGCCATTAAAGACTCGTGGAATATGTAGAAAAGCGGATATTGCTCTGGCCTCCGCATATAGTAGCAAAAGTCCAGGGTATGATTCACCATAAATAATTTGTATCCATTCGATTTGCGGAATATCGCCAGATTAAACTTAATCTTATCAATGGGCGGCTCGTACTTGATCACCAGGTGGGAGTTCATGGCAACGACATCTCGGCGAACCAGCTTAAGGTAGCAATCCTTCACCTCCACGAAATCAGTGTCCAAGCTCTTACACTCGACATTGGTAAACCGGAAGTGGGCTGTTTCTAGGCAGGGACACAAAGTCGTCAGGAGCAAGGGGAAAATTCTCAATAATCTCATGTTGAATGCTGCGATTAAAGTGACAATTTCGATTTCATTTTTAGTGTTCAACTTTTGTTCATTATAACTCAATCAAGCTTACTGATGACCGCCCGAGTAATTAGCTTTAACTTTATAATGTAATTGGTGTGCATTTGTTAACTCTGCTGCCACAGTGAGTCAAATATAAGTTATTCAAATAAACTCGACTATGTTATTTAATTTTTTGTAGGTAAACTTTTGTGGTAAAGCGCCAAGTCTTATAAGATGCAAATAGAATTTTTATCATATAATCTCCATTTGGCAGGGGAAGGTCCATCATGTCGTTTTGGTCATAGATAAAGCCATCAACTTTTAAATCGTGCTGAAAATGAATAATATATAATATAGTATAATTAGTTAGCCCAATAAGATAACCTTGTTTGGGAAATTATTCTCAAATTTGTTTGAGTTATTTTTCAATAACTACCAAAAAATACTCACATCGAACGGACACGAATGATTCATATTTGTTTTTTTAAACATAACCTTGTGCAGCGTATAAATCAGTGGATGTGCCTGGGGATTTCGCATGTAGTAACAGTAATCCACGGTCTGATTAAAGAGGAAAGGCCGATATCCATTCGATCTCTTGAAGAGGGATATATTTAAATCCACACTATTGATGGGCAGTTTGTGAAGTTTCACCAACATATAAAAAGAGGCCACGCCTCGCTGCATTACTTTCATTTCGCATCGCTTGACCTCCGCATATGAGGCATCCAAGGACTCACAAATCACATTCTTCAGCACGTATCCTCCATGTACGATTCTAAGCCAAATAAAAACCCACATAAATCCGACTATGAGGCCAGTACGCATGTTTTCGATTGAATAAACGCGGCTGAAATGTTTGTTTTGGTTAAACACAAGCTACAGTTTAAAGACTATAATTATAAACGATTTATCACGGTTAGTCAACCTTAAAAACAGTTTGACCTGGCATATTTAAATAAATATTGCAATATTTAAGAAATTTAAATAAATTATGATAATACATTTTTTAAATTGGTTTTCAACTTTAATGTAATTTTCTGTCACAGCAGATTTATCTTTGGAAAGTTCCCCATAGCAAGTATTAATTTGTTCATAGTTATATTTTAATGGTAATAAAATTATCTGGACCGGAAATAGTTGAATACTCGTGGGATTAAACTTTAAAATGAGAAAACTTTAGAATAGCTTATTGTTTAACTTTGCCTTTATCTCGATTAATTTATTTTTGTGACTGAATAGCGTTACCAGATTGTAGTTGATGTTATTTTAATTATTGTTGTTATTTCTAACCAAAAAGTATGGTACCTATAGGAATACAAGAAATAATATTTAATAGTACTTTAATTTAAACTTGTCATAAAATTATAATGCAAAATCAATATATAAAAAATATTTTCTTTAATAAAACCAATAAACTATTATATGGAAACTTGAAAGATACTTTAAAATATTTATTCGGGATCCTGACGCTAACCCGCTTTCCTCCTTCTTGGTTAACATAGTTTGCCACAAATTCCTTGGTGCAACCCACATGACAACTCCACAGGACATTGGGCGGAGAAAGTTTTGCAATAAAATGCACGCAGAATGCCACAACGAGAAACGAGAAAGCTGCAAAACAATGTGCATTAGGTTGATGTGTGTTCCTGGAGTGTGACCGACCGCCTCTGGTTTTTCGGGTCAATTTCAAGGGAAACCCCCCAAAACACAAAACTTGTCAAACTGCAACTATTTTCCCCTACTTGGAAGTCGAATTTACCGCCAACTAGCCACCAGTTTGCATTGCTAGCTACATTTGTTTTATTGTCTCTCACTTTACCGGCTGTCGGCTGCACTTGGTAAGCGACCTTGTTGCTTGTGGCTGCCAGGTTAATCAGGAAAACTTTTAATTAGACAAATTATATAACTTTGCTCCGGGCATCGTTAAACTTCGAGTCGCGCCAAGTTTATTATTCATAACGGAACCGGAAGCCACAACAGCAGCAAGGGTCGAGCTTACCTGCTCCTTAACTGCCTTAACCTCAGTTATTTATTTTAATAAAGCCACAAGCGGCAGGCACAAACTTTGGCCATTTCAATGGCGGTTGTGGCGGTGGAGAAACTGCAGCTGCCTCATTATTAATCATTATTGCCTCTGGGCCCCGGCAATTTGTCGTAATGATTACAGAAACCCTTAATACTCCTACCCAACTCTGACCAACACAGTCCGCCCGGAAGAAAAGTTGCCACTTAACTGCTCTCTTGGCCTTTACTCGGTCAAGTGATGCATTGGAATTGGTAACCATTTTTTGGGAAATTACTATGGATAACACGGGAAGAAATTAAATTTTTTTGTAGAGCTTTTATTTTATTTAAATTGGAGTCATGTCTCTGAGAAATTAAATTTAATTTATGTAATATATATTTATACAACATTTGGTATACATTTTATTGTATTTTTGTCATATTCTGCTATTCATTATTTATTTTTCAATGTTTTTTAGAAGACTTAATTTATATTTAAAAAATAGTTTGAGGTTCTTAGACTGTTTCTGTTAAGAAAACATATTTATTTGCTTTGATTTAATTATTCAAACAACTTGAAACTCATATTGTAAAAAAAAGGGACCTATATAAGCCCTTTAAATTTTATTTTTACAATAACAGCATAGTTTTTCTTATGTTTTTAAAAAATTAATGAACAAATATTAAGTATTTTTGGTCTTTCTTTTATGTTATTGGTTATATTGTGTACTACAATTTCTCAAAAATTAATTTAAAATAATCAAAATTTTTTTCCAGTGCCCAAGTCCTGCGGCAGAGATTTGTTGCTTTGACAATTTGCCTGGTGATTGCTTCGGCAATTGTTCCACAAGTTCGTTGTTCGATGCTCGATGCCTCCGTAAATTGACTTGTGTGGGCTTAAGGGGATTACAACTCGGTCGAAGGACACAAACACATGTATCGAATGAAAAATGCCCGTGCCAATGGATTCGAAACTCATGTTTCCAATTCTCGAATATGGTCATAATTTTCATTTCAGGACACACACATACACGTATGGACAATGCGGCGTATACGCGATGCGCCATAAATTATGTCGCAACTATTTTGTTGGTGGACAGCAGGGCAAAATGTGCCAATAAATAACTCGATATGCCTGTCAAAAATCGGGGCGACAGGATGGCCAAAAAACCCAACCAACTTCAACCGGAAACGGATATACAATTTCAGTAATTTTCGTGAGTGACCAAGTCGAACCCTGAAAAGAGGAAATTGCCAACAAAAAAAAAGAAAGGAAAATGGAACCCAGTCAACTTCTGCCATTGAAAAGCTTAGGCAGTTGATGATCAGCAGGGCCAACTTTTCCTCTCTGCTTTCTTTTTTTGTATTTGTTTTTATTGGCGTGAAACATGTAATAATGCCCTTTGTGTGTGGTTGTGTGTGTTTTGGGCAGGCCAACAGCAAAAATTTGTGCTCTACTTTATGAGTGTGTGGGGAGCATCATGTGTGGCGTATGCTTTTCTTCTTCTCGTGTTAGGCTCCCCCTAGCCCGAGGTAGTTTTCCCTATCTGAGCCACTGAGTTAGGCGGAACTTGATGAAGTTATGTGCGGCTCACGCAACTCGGGGCTCTCACTGCTTTATAGCCGCTTTTCCTTCATGTTTTTCCCTGAGACATGGCAGCTTAGCGTAGACAATGTTTTGCCAGCCAGGGTTTTGTGTACTTTTGGGACGTGGTTTTTGATACTTTTTTACCGGGGGTGTTTTTTGTACAGGTTAAAGTTTTAAAAATAATAGAAATATATATGTGATGGACTTATATATTTTTTAGCTGTCAAAAACTTGTTTACAATATAGTTATTTTGGAAAATTCCGACTTTTTAAATTAATTTGAATATTTAAATATGTAAATATTGATTTTAATGAACATTTCTTATTATCAGCGTTAAATAGTAAGATTCCAAATGAATAACAGAAGAACGTGTAAGGCGTTTTTATCTTATTTTTTGTAATAAATAGTAAAATTGTATATTATACAATCAAGGAAATGTATATTAAAGAGGAAAAACCTTTTTTCTTCTTTTTTTTATTTTATTTTATTTAATTAAATTGCTTATCAATAACAAACATTTAAAAGAATTATCCAAGAAAATATTTAATTCTTGAAATACTACCTACACATAATTTTACTTCATCCTTTTAGCCTTTTGGCAGAGCATTTCAAACTCGTAAAAGGCTTTTTTCTTGGACCCTTGCCAATGGCAGCACCAACATTTCCTAATTTTTTCTCCACTTCCTTGAGTGTGTGTTGCTGGCCGTGTGAAAATGCGCCTAAGGTCAGGGTCAAGTGTCCGACCAGGAACCGTACAAGCAATTTCGCTTATTTGAAAGCTTTCGAAGGACTCTCATTCCCTGCAAGCCTCTGACCATTTAGTTTTGCCTTAGTGTGGCTGTGGCCATCAATCTCATTCGTTTTGGGACAAAACCATATTGCTGTTGGCACAACATTTGCCTGAGCACCAAGTTTTATTTCTTTTTTGGCAACTGTTCCGTTTCGATTTGGTATTTTCTGATTTTATTTCTCTTTCGCCACACACACACCCTTTTTTCAATTATTTTTCATTTCTGGCAAAAGTCACTAAACAATTTTGTTGTTGATACGCGACTGTCTCCATTTCTATATATTTTTTCTGGGGTTTGGTAAAAGTTTCGTTACCATTTGAATTTAGGGGACGTGCAACGAGTTGCAAAATCGAATTTATTGTAGTTGAGTGGAGCTGTGACTGCAGGGGGGTGATGGTTGTGGATGGCAGCCGAGTGCAATTTTTGATTTGGCAAATATGTTTTGAGGGTTTTCTTCAGTCAGTTGTCGGTTTTCCACTGATTGAATTGCCATGTCCAGGCGGAGTATGAATCTAAATAAACAAACACATATCCCCTTTAGCTTGATCTCCTTGCTGTGTATATATTTTTTTTTATTTATATATTTTTTTCTCCCGCCTGTTAACTTTGTTAATTTGTTTTCCAGACACTCACGCGTTTCGGCCTCTATTGTTGTTCTTTGGGCCACTTAAACGTGTTCCAACACACACACACACATTCACATAAATGTGCGGTTCGTTGTCCTGGCAGCCTAACATGTGGTCCTTGATTGTGTTTTTGCCTCCAACTGCCAGAACAATTATTTTTTCTGGCTTTTACATCCATATTTTCCGAGTGCTGGAGGGTCCTTGTGCCGAAGAGTATATATATTTGCTCGTCTGAGCATGTTAATTGAGGCATTTTTGATGGTGATTAGAGAGAAGGGCCATAAAAAAATCAGCCAGATTCCCATTTAGATATGGCTAATAGAATGCAATAAACATTAATTTGAACGGGGCTGAAATAATCTCTTACTTGAGTTTCAAGTAGTTTTTTGAGTGGAAAGTATGAAATCGGTACTCGAACATCTTTCAATGACAACAAGTGTCCCGACAAGCTCGTCGGTTTGATATATATATTTATCTGGGAAGCAGCTGCGGCAAGTGTTGCCAATATATATATATATATAGATTTAGATATATATATTTGACAAGCATATGAAACACTTGACAACGGGCAAACAAACATGACAGACAGACTCTGGGAGTGGGAAGGATGTGCAGGCAGCATCTCCAGACGGATTAGATGGGTGGGCTTTGGGTGGTGACTTGGGGAGCATGGCAACATTAGAAATTGACTCTCAATATATCGAATTGAATTGTTCATCGTTGCTTGGAGGATGTGGCCTGACGCAGGCTAAACAATTGCCTGATTGTGGTCTCCCAGTTGCACTAGGAACCCAGTGAATCCTGACTGCACAACTGCCAGAGGATGAGCTTCTTCACATTAAACTTAATAATTAAATATGCAATTATCATTGAATTCTGATTCCTGGATTATGTCGGAGTATCGTTTGATTTAAAGCCATTAAAGAAGGCTAATATTTAACTAAAGCTTTTAAATTCTTAAATTTATGTATCGTCTTTTTAAAGTTCTGTGAAGCACACCCTAGCGACTTTAAATTGTGTATTTATACTATTCTAGAGTCCTCATTCTTCTGTCTTTTTAAATTAATAAGAAATAAAAACAATTATTGCTTTTGTAAACATTCCCCTTAATGGTTTAGTTCATTAAAATGTTTCCCGGAAACCACTAAATGTGATAATCAATGGTGTGAACACTCCAATTAGTTTTGGAGAAAACCGCTGACCGCGAATTTTCCCACATCGCACTTACTTATCTCCATCTTAAGCACCACTCACTCCACTAATGGAGACCGTGACCACCGGTGACAAATGAGAGTGCAAAATACTTGTCGTTAAAACTAATTAAAACGGTTTAATTGCCTTTAAGGACGAACGTGCAGGATGTGAGCAATTTTAATTGCCACAGGCACACGTACTGCGAGCCCTCCAATTAGGGGAACTAGAATAATAAAAAGCGAGCCGGGGCCAATCTTGACTTGTCCTTGGGAGGACCAGGGACCAGGACATCTGGCCACGTGACAAGCACCGCCAAACAGGAGGAGAACAATGAAAAAATGTGGTCCCCGAAAAAGAGTCGTCGCCGCGCTTTGAGTCAATAAAAAGCCAAATGGCCATAAGGAATGGCCAAGGCAAAAGGAACTCAAAGGGAAATACCGAAACAGGGAAACAGAGGACACATTCGGGCTTAATGTGCGTTAAAAGGCAACCACCCCCAAAAATGGAATGACTTTAAAGGAAATGTTTAAACCAAAAGTTTTGGTCAACCTGCGTGGCAAATCGGTGGCGGTGGAAGGCGAAGGAAATGCCCCGAGGATGGGGCTTAAAAGCTATTGTTGTGAAATTAAATTCCAACTATGTGGGAGAAGCTGCAGGACTCGCAGGACACGTTGGACTCTAGGTTGGACTTCAGGTAGCTTCGTTCTAGGGACAGGCAAGGCAGAAAGCAGCTTTTGTTATTTTTACACTTCATTGCCGTGGAATTTACTTTGTTGGCCCTTTGTTTCCGACTTGGGACATCCTCGCCGCACCGCAAAAGCGCAGGCAAGCGTAAAGATAAAACTTGTGTCGACTTATTCTCTGGCCCCATCTGACCTGGATCCCAATCATAACGGGGGGAGGAGGATGTGCGTACGATTGTCATAATGTTTGGGATGGCTGGCTAGCAGTGAAAACAAATGAAAAGCTGTCACTGAACTGGAAAACCATCTCCGTCTCGTATTTGGTAGAATTTTATGCCCCACAAAGGCCAAATTTTTAATAATTCCCGCCGTAAGCAAATGTTTGAGGGACACACAGGGGCAACATTTGGGGCGTGACAAGGACTCGATAAGGTTATCCTGGCCGTACTCCGTCAACCGTTCCACCTCCCGAAAAGACTTTGGCCCCAACAACTTTTTATCTTTATTGAATTTGCACCTTGGCAGGCAGGCACATTTCAATGTCGATGGTGATGCTGATGCTGATGATGATGATGATGGGCTTGTTGTTAAATATTTTGACATTTCCCTCTTCCTGTCCCTGCGCAGCCCCCTCAAAAATGCTGACAACGTTTTCTCGCTTTATTATATTTATTTTGACAGCCACCGTATAAGGCCGTTATCCTCACCGAGTGCCGTTGAGTTTCTTGGCTTCGGAGTTTTTCCCTCCTGCAATTTATGAAGTTCGAGTGCTGTTTAAACTTTTTACTTTATGGCCGTTGCTTTTGGCTAACCCCAGAAGGCGGCTGATTAGTTGAAAGAGATTTATGCATGAGCATCCTGTCTCCTTATTTACACATGCTTACACGGCGAGTAAAAATCGAGGGATTAATTTGGAATTTTGAATTATATTGTCATAAATAGTCAACTTGAAATTTAAAAAATAAATTTATTTGAAAAGTGGTTTACGTGAAATTAAATATTTGAAAAATAATCATTAAAAATGCTACCAAAAAATATTATAACTGTCGGAAAACTAAGAAAAACAAAACCATTATTTGTGAGTATATTTAAAAAATATTTTTCTCTTATTGAAAGTATTTTGTTCTTCAAGTTTTAAGTAAAGTCTTTCAAAAAGTAAGAAAGAAAGCAAAATAAATTAAATAAAAATCTGCTTAAACTTTTTCTGCTTGTAAATTATTTCTCCCTGTGTACAAATGAATGCTGGAAGTTTATTTTCGGTATTCCCATGTATTTTGTATAAATATTCTTGGTATTTTAAGGTGTACTTTTCAAGTACTTAGCATTCTTAAATGATTTAAACTTTCTTCTTTAACTTTCAGCACAAATGTCTCATAAAATCCAATACATCTTTTAAGCTACTTCTGCTAAATCATAAATTTAATTCTCTCTGTGCACAGCTGAATGTTTGAAGTTTATTTTTATAACAACGCAACGTGCCTGCATCACGTGGCGTATGCGTAATTTCTCGTTGCCTTTGGCTTAAAGCTTATGCTTTAAGCCGAAATCCAATCGACAAGTTGCCGTGTAGTTGCTGCTGTTTGGTGTTGTTGGTGTTGCTGCTGCTGCTGCTGCTGCTGCTTCTGCCTACGTGACGTATACGTGATGGGGGACAAATGCTGCCGACGCTGATTTTTAACACATGTCCTGCCGGCAGCAGCAGCATCCCGGCTCTGTATATCCTTGTGCGTGTATCGCATTGCAGACAGCAATTTAATTTGAAATTTAATGCCAACTTTGAAAGGCGTCGCGTGCCAGGAATACACATGACGGCTAAGCAAACTGTCGGCTGGCGCATATTATATTATATTATTTTCTCCGTCGCATCAAATTTCGGCAAAAGTTTGCATGCTAATTAAGGAAGCAGGGGAGAAAATAAAAGAGCGCTCATTTTAAGCGTGAAATTCGTCAGCTTTAAGTGCATTAACTTTGTCTAAGGCAACCGCCAGCAGGCGTCAGGCTGTCGCAAATAGTTGCGGAAAATGCCAAAAATGTTTCGAGGCATCGCAATTGTTTAGAGCAACGTGCCCGGAAAGCCAAGTGAGCTTTATTTCATCAACAGAGAAAAATAGAGGACTGCGAGCATATGCTGCTCCTCCCCCGACAAACGGCGGAAAATAGCAAATTAAAAAAAGAGAAGGGAAAAGGAAGGGAAGCCAAAGGGAAAAAACAACTTGAAAAAGGGAATGAAAACATGCTGGCCATGATTAGACGGGCAGCTGCTGATGAATAGCTGAAGGATGTGCGACTTGCATGGCTGATGATGAGTGGAAACTGCAAGGGACAAACTGCTGAAGGAACACAATCAATCAAAAACGGAGGAGGGGGTGTGGGGATGGGGATGGGTATCTGCCATCAATCTTGTACCAAAGTGCGTATGCGTAATGTGCGTCCGATGAGATGCGCGCCGCTCCTGTAATTAATCAGATGTGTGAGAAGGACCACACCCCACAACCCTGCTGCTCCTTACACTTCACTTCCTGCTACCGTGTGTATAGGTTCAATGACACTAATCGTCCTTAAATGACTAAACGCATCCGGTTGATTAAATTAGCGACCGATTCAGCTGAGCTTTCTATGGAAATGAAGGATATTCGACAAGAAGGATAAGCTAAGGGAGAACCATGGAACGTAAGTCAGAGTTTCTTGTATAATAATTTAAGGTTCTTATTTTTTGTATGTTTTATCGGATTTTTAAATTTATTTTATTAATAAAATAATTGATTAAGTGCTTGAAATAGACCCCTATAAAAAAACCCTAAAAGTATTATATTTCCGAGCCTCGTAGTTATTTCAATGAAATGTGAAACCAAGTCACTTGCTATGGTGCACGTAAATAAATTTCATTTAATGTTTCGTTTTATCAAATAAAATATAAAATAAACAAAAAAAAATAACAGTTAACAATAAACATAAAATATCTCCTTTATATGTTTTATTATTCTTCCATTTCAAATTAAATTAACCCATCACTTAGGCTCCCCTCTTTTCTCCAAGTGAAAGACAAAAATCTGTGACCGGGGCAACATGCAAATGAGAATTGCACTCATAATTAAATGTGCAAGGGAAAATGTGTAAAATGTGCAGGAAAATGCGACGTCCACTCCACCAACCACCCCCCATCGACGACGAGGCGTCGTCATGTGAGCCACACAAAAGTCACCCAACAATGGCACAGGAAGTGTTGCAGTTGGTTATGGGAAAACACATGACAGCAGCAGAGCAGAGAGAAGGCAGAGGAAACAAAGGGGGGTGATGCAAACAATGGGGGTCGAAACAAAAGGAGGAGGAATAAAAGGGTAGCCAGGATACTGGGGGAGCTGGGCAATTTCTGCAGTTGCACGATGACCCAATACGCCATGCAAAACAAAAGGCCAGAGAAGAAAACCCTAGTCTACTTATATGCGTGCCAAAGAAAACAATGTTTCATAGACCCAAGGAAACTAAAGGAAACTAGCTGTAGGGAAATGGAAGTGGCTAGATAAATGTCACGAAAAATATGCACAAGTTTTTACAGTTCGAAAAACAGAGAAAGAAAATTAAAGGGAAGAGTTTGGAGTTGACATAGTTCTGCATATCTTTACAAATTCATATTTTGACGAATGAAAATCTATTTAAAATATTTTTGTAATTTGCAACTTCAAAATATTAAATAAGAAAAGAGTTTTCCTTCCAAAACTTCAGCTACCTTTAATTTTTCTCCCCTTTTTCCCCAGTGTCTGCGTTTCCAACGATGACGTTAGAAGTCTATTATGGGTGAAATTTAATTTACTACCAGTTGCCCGTCCCAAAGAAAAAAGGACACCCAAAGGACATGTTGATGCCGATGCGCACGATTTAATAGTTTCCTTGGCCAACTTTCATGTGCAGTTGAAAAAGAGATTCCTCACGACCAAATGGCAGAAGTAAATTGATTTAAGTGCATGTCGCAGCATATTGCAGATGGGTAAGGACCAGCCAGGACTCACTGGACTCTAGACCCTGGACCCTGAACTGGTCCTAAATCATTTAACAAGCTTCCATCCTCGTTTGTTGCTTATAAAATTTTCCCCATAAAATTGTTTATGTGCCGGCAATGAGCGGCGCCGTTGCATCTCGTGGTCCTGCTCCCGCATCCTGGACTACATTTTGCAAAAGGAACCAAGAGGAGCAGCTGCTGCTTCCGCTCCGGCATTGCACTCTAATCACATTTTGTGTGCACCCATCCTTCTCCCTTCTGCGAACTTGTAATTGGTTTACTCCGCTGCAGTGTCGAGCTTTTAATGAAGTTGTTGCTGCTGCTGCTGCTGCTGCCGGAAAGAGGGGAAAATCGGAGGTAAGATGGAGGGGAAACACGAGTGGAAAAGCTGGTGAAAATGTTGGTAAAAAAGCGTGCGTGAGAGGGAGATAGTCAGAGCTAAAAAAATTTGAAGAGTGCTGGCAAACGATCAACAAATTGGTCGAGTTGCAGCTAATGGCTTAGAAATGTGTGGCAACGGGAACGGAAATGGTAGAGGGTGGTCATATATGGTCTTTCCACATACTTAGGTTTATAAAACCTCCAAGTGGGTCAAGTTCATCAACGAAGCGAGACGCAATGCATCTTAAAAATTGAATTAAAAGGTGAAAGTATTTATTTGGAAAATTGAGTGACAGAAGAAATACTCTTTAATGCGCAAGGAATCATTAACATAATAAAATAATCCTCCATTAATACTAATCAAAGGATTGCTAATTAGTTTTATAATGTATTCTTTCTCTCCAGTGTAAAATTGATCAGTCCGAATAAGCCTCTTACAAATCAAAGATTTATAATCCAAGTTTAGCGAATCAAGAATAACTTTTACCACTCCAAAATGGTTTACCAGATTACCACTAACAAATACTATTCACCAAAGACCCAGCGATTGAGTGCATCTCTGGCCATGGACAGCTGCTAAAGTTTATTTTTGTTATCAATTTGGGTTACTGGCTAAGTACAAACAGCAATAAACATTTCCCCAAAGCGTTGACTATTAAGGCAAAGATTTAGTACTCGGGTGATTCCCCCGTTTCTGTGCGATGGTTGTACTCCAGCCATAATTCTGTCAGCTGGAACGGTATGTATACATATACATATATAGAGAAGGAATCCAAACAACCTTGACACGCCTTCCGAGGGTCGGGGCTACCGATGTTATGGGTAATGCCAGCTAGGCCAACAGTTACAACATCCATAACACACAAGCCTTTATTTCTACTTCTATAACCGAACGAACCCATTTTAGTTTCTGTTTTCGGGGCTGTTCTCTCTTTTTTTTTTTTTTTTTTGGGTAGGGCAAAACTTTTGCGACATTGGCACTGGCGAATGATTTAAAACTTTTCTTGTTATTTTCGTCTTTAACAAGTTTTCCGGGAGCAGAGCCAGTAGAGAACGAACTGGAGTTGTAGCTGCGAGAGGGAGAAATAAAAGGAGCAAGGCCACCCATGGGCACTATTTGCCGCCGGCAAAGTTGTAGGCAACAAATTAATTTAATGTCAGACACAAGACGCAAACTTACCGGGCTTGTGGTGCCTTGCATTGGTCTGAATATTAGACTGGGGAGTGACTGGAGTTTATTTTACTCTCGCTCCTGTTTTTGCTACGTTGTTTTTGTTTCTTTCTCGTTTTTGTTGGGCCTTTAAATGAAGTGCCGGTGACATAAATTCATTTAGGACAGGCGCTAAAACGGAAGCCAACTTTTATGGATGCTAACATTTAAGTATTGCGTGGCAACTAGTGGGTGAAGATAAAACATGTTTCTAGACTGGGGAAATAGGTGACAAGGTGGGAAGTTTTTTCCTTAAGTGTTTTGAGGGTTGACTTCTGGGTGAGCTTGAAATTATAAAAAAAAAAAATATTTTATTAAATTCTGTTTATAATAATGCTATTCTTTTGTTTTAATAATGTGTTCCCTATTATTTCAAAGGCTTTTTGGAAGAGAACAAGAGAATGCAAAAAAAAAAAATGTATTAAAAACCCTGTTTCTCATTTTATTTAAACATTTTTGCAAATTCAAATATTTTCAAATTCATTTCTCTGTTCTATACAATTTAAAATTGTATTTACTAATTTTTTTAGAAATATATAATGATTTAAAAACTATTCTGCATACCTGACAGTCTACTACTAGTATTAATTATTTTTCTACAGCTATTTTTACGCTGTTTTTTTAGTCCTATCATTGACTCCCATATTCTGTAAGGTCTTATAAATCCCTGGCGGTCTCTCAACTTTTACATCAATGCACTGACTTAATCGGGGGCTTTAATTTCGATCGAAATAAGAGGGTTAAGTGCAATAAACCGTTATAAGCGCCTCAAATAACCGAACAGTCATGGCTTGCCAGCTTAAATCTTAAAGCTCCTGGCAGTCCGCCGAATTGTCGCGTGGGTCTTAACGGGAATCAGGACCTCTTACCACCTCAGGATTCACCTCCACGCCTCCAACCACTCCACTGACCATTTGGCAAGCAGAAACACTCCGATTCCGGAGTGGAATATACCGCACTTACACTGCCATTTGCTGGCATTACATTCATTACGAGGGCAGGACTTGGCCAGGGATAATTGCACTTGTCAGCATTTGTTTTACACTGACCAACACACATGACCCCTGGGTTGCCACTAGCCAGTTGCCAGTTGCCAGTTGCCAGTTGCCAGCTCCATATGTTGTTTTATATTTCGGTCTGCACACTTTATGCTCTCTCTCTAGCTGGAAATGGCGTAACATAAATTGCCATTGTGTGCAAAAAGTGCAAATAAAATAAAGTAAAACGGAAAAGTTTACATTTTATGTATAAATATTGCATGTGAAAGTAAATCGTGCGGGATTTTCCGACCCTTACCTACCCCTATTCCGTGATGTTGCAAATTTATTGCCAGCCATTTGAACGTTTTGCTGAATTATGGTAAACGTAAATTGAACAAGATGGACATACAGTCGGGTGTCCCGACAGTATAATACCCTGTACCATTACAACGCACCGCTCGATTTCGTTACCGATTATATTTAAATCGGTATCCACGTGGAGGTCATTGCATATGCAATTAAATACTGTAATTATTTTAATTTACAGGGAAAAATAAAAAAAAAATTATTTGCGAAAAATATAAAAACTTTGACTTTGCAATTACTCTAACGAACGTTCTAAAAATAGCTCTACGTTGTTTCATTGTGTGTATGCAGGCAAAGATGTGACCATTGCAAGTGTATTGGTGCATGTGTTATTTAGAGCCCTCTTGTATACATAATATGTATAAAGTAAAAAGCATATATATATACATTAAGGATTTGAAAATTGTCTATGTAACTTTATAAAATTAGGAGATATACGTTTTTTACGAATAGCTCCCAACAAAAGGGGAACAGCAAAAATTAAAAACAAACTTGATCTGCGTGCAGATATAAGAAGTCTAAATCCCAAGTTTGGTGTCTCTAGCTCTTATAGTCTCCGAGATCTAGGCGTTCATACAGACAGACGGACAGACGGACAGACGGACAGACGGACGGACGGACGGACAGACGGACATGGCTATATCGACTCCTTTAGT